>SJYV01045408.1:0-35867 GCA_006410875.1 Neotragus pygmaeus | reverse complement strand
CTGGAATCTGAATCACTCAATGTGATTGTGAACATGTAGTTGGTTGGGCCTCTTGCAGACTTGCCGATCATAATCTCTGGATCATTAACAGATCTTCAAGATGATGAGGGCTGTTGTCCTCCAAAGTTCATTTTGTTGTTCAGTCCCTAAGTTATGTCCAAGTCTTTGTGATCCCATGGACTGCAGCACACCAGGCTTCTCTGTCCTTCACCATCTCCCAGAGTTGGCTCAAACTCATGTCCATCGAGTCAATGAGGCCGTCCAATCATCTCAGTCATGCTTGATTCTTTGCCACCCCAAGGACTGCAGCACCCCAGGCTTCTCTGTTGTTTACCATCACACAGAGCTTGTTCAAACTCTTGTCCATTGAGTCAGTGATGCCATCCAACCATCTCATCCTCTGTCATCCCCTTCTCCTCCTGCCTTCAATCTTTCCCAGCATCAAGGTCTTTTCCAGTGAGTCAGTTCTTTGTATCAGGTGGCCAAAGTATTGCAGCTTCAGTTTCAGCATCAGTCCTTCCAATAAATATTCAGGATTGATTTACATTATGATTGACTGGTTTGATCTCCTTGCAGTCCAAGGAAATCTCAAAGGTCTTCTCCAACACCATAGTTCAAAAGCATCAATTCTTCCATGCTCAGCCTTCTTTATGGTCCAAATCTCACATCCACACATAACTACTGGAAAACTATAGCTTTGACTATATGGACCTTTGTTGGCAAAGCAGTGTCTCTGATTTTTAATATGCTGTCTAGGTTTGTCATAGCTTTTCTTCCAATAAGCAAGTGTCTTTTAACTTCATGTCTGCTGTAACCATCTGGAGTGATTTTTGAGACCATGAAAATAAATTCTGCCATGAAACAGTGACGATTTGCATGAAGTGATGGCACTGGATACCATGATCTTTAGTTATTTGAAAGTTGAGTTTTAAGCCATCTTTTTCACTCTCCTCTTTCACCTTCATCACAAGGCTCTTTAGTTCCTCTTTGCTTATGACAGATGACATAAGGGTGGTGTCATCTGAATATCTGAGGTTATTGATATTCTTCCCTGCAATCTTGATTGCAGCTTGTGATTCATTCAGCCTGGCATTTCACATTGATTTACTCTATATAAGTTAAATAAGCAAGGTGACAATATATAGCCTTGATGCACTCCTTTCCCAATTTGGAACCAATCTGCTGTTCCATGTTCTGTTCTAACTGTTGCTTCTTGACCTGTATATGTACTTCTCAGAAGGCAGGTAAGGTGAGGTCTGGTATTCCCATCTCTTGAAGATCTTTCCATTTTGTTGTGATCCACATAGTCAAAGGCTTTAGCCGAGTCAATGAAGCAGAAGTGGATGCTTTTTTTGGAACTCTCTTGAATTTTATATGATCCAGCAGATGTTGGCAATTTGATTTTTGTTTCCTCTGCCTTTCCTAAACCAGCTTGAACATCTGAGGTTCTAAGTTCATGTGCTGTTGAAGCCTAGCTTGGATAATTTTGAGCATTACTTCGTTAGCATGGGAAACAAGTGCAGTTGTGTGGTAGTTTGAACAGTATTTGGCATTGCCCTTCTTTGGGATTGGAATGAAAACTTACCTTTTCTACTCCTATGGCCACTGCTGAGTTTTCCAAATTTGCTGGCATATTGAGTGCAGCACTTTCACAGCCTCATCTTTTAGAATTTGAAATAGCTCAACTGGAATTCCATCACCTCCACTAGCTTTGTCTGTAGTGATACTTTCTAAGACCCACTTTATTTCACACTCCAAGATGTCTGACTCCAGGTGAGGGATCAGACCATCATGGTTACCTGGGTCATTAAGATCTTTTCTGCATAGTTCTTCTGGGTATTCTTGCCACCTTTTCTTAACAGCTTCTGTTAGGTTCATACCATTTCTGTTCTTTATTGTGCCCATCTTTGCATGAAATATTCCCTTTTTATCTCTACTTTTCTTAAAGAGATCTCCATTCTTTATCATTCTATTGCTTTCCTCTATTTCTTTGCATTGATCACTTAGGAAGACTTTCTTATCTCTCCTTGCTATTCTTTGGAACTCTGCATTCAAATGGGTTTAGTTTTCCTTTTCTCCTTTGCCTTTAACTTCTCTTCTTTCCTCAGTTATTTTTAAGCGCTCCTCAGACAACCATTTTGCCTTTTTGGATTTCTTTTTCTTGGGGATGGTTTCGATCACCGCCTCCTGTACAATGTCATGCACCTCCATCCATAGTTCTTCAGGCACTGTTTGAGATCTAATCCTTTGAATCTATTTGTATAATTGTAAGGGGTTTTATTTAGGTCATACCTGAATGGACTCGTGGTTTTCCCTGCTTTCTTCAATTTAAGTCTGAATTTCGCAACAAGAAGTTCACGATCTGAGCCTCAGTCAGCTCTGGATCTTGTTTTTGCTTACTATATAGAGCATCTCTATATAGAAACCTAAAGTTCATTAAGATTGGAAAAAAATGATGAGTTTAGGCTGGGAAAATAGTAGTTTTCTGTTCCTGAGGCACACTTTCTAGAGGGGTCATTTTGGCATGTAACTTACCTGTTGCAAGAATGGCTTGAAGGGAAGGAATGAGTTTTATCTCCATTTATCAATATTCAGTGACTAGAATACAGGTGGCCCTCACTGTGCTGTGATGTGCTCAGCCTCTTCAGTCGTGTCCAACTCTTTGCAGAGAGTTGTCCCATAGACTGTAGACCACCTGCCTGCTCTGTCCATGGAATCCTCCAGGCAAGAATACTGGAGTGGGATGCCATGCCCTCTTCCCGACCCAGGGATCAGACCTGCCTCTCCTGTGTCTCTTGCATTTCAGGCAATCTCTTTACCACTGAGCCACCAGAGAAGCCCTATAGGTGGTCCTTAATAACTGTTAAATGAATCAGTGAGTGCTCAAGTGATGGTCTTTCCCCACACTGCACCTACTAAATGAGGTAGCTCAGGGGAAACATCTGAGTCATGTCCTAAACATAACAGGTGCCCCTTAGGGGCAGTTCTCTTCCATTTCTCTTAGAAGCATGGCTTGTCATCTGTGAATAACTTGAGTAGGGACCCCAAAGAAGTGCAGAGGCAGAGATGACGGGTGCACAGAGATTTTGCTAAGATCCAGAGGGAATAGGTGCTTCTAGAATATAAACCACTTCTTATTCTGCCCCCAGGTGTCCTCTGTCCATTTTCCTGGGAGGTGGCCAAACTCATGATGGTCAGCAAAGGCCAGTCACAGAGGAGAGGACTATGGCTGCCATTGTGTTACTCTGGGGCTTAATCAGCCACCTGATGGATACGAGGTCTTGTCCTGAGGCAGAAGAGCATCATGGCTGTGACTAGCAGCCAAGGGTATAGGGAGCCTGTAAAGGATTAAGTTGGGGATTTGAGGTCTTGGTATGAATAAATTAATCTTGATCTTAACTATTGGTTGATTCATAGTGACACCACTGAGAAAAGTAGTATTTCTCCTGGACTCAATGTTTAATTTGCAAAAGGGTCAGAAAGTATCTCCCTTATCCACTCCCAGCCTTTTATTTTTAAACAATGTTTTGATATGGACCCTTTTTAATCTTTATTAACTTTCTTACAATATTGCTTCTGTTTTATGTTTTGCTTCCTTGGCTGCAAGGCTTGTGTGATCTTAGCTCCTGGATCAGGAATTGAACCCACATCCCCTGCATTGGAAGGTGAACTCTTAACCCTTAGACTGCCAGAAACGTCCTTCCCAGGAATTTTTATGGGAATCACGGGGGATAATGAGCATATGCTTATTGTCTTTCTGTTTAGATCATATTGTGATTCTTTCTGCTCATAGTGTGGACCCCAGACCAGCAGCACTGGTGTCATCCAGGGGCTCTGTCAGAAATGCAGAGTCTCAGGCTCCACGCCAAACGTTCTAAGTCAGAATCTCAAGTCATCGTGATCTCCAGGTGAGTTCATCTACACATGAAAGTCTGAGAAGCAGAGACTATACAATTATAAGACATTTCTAGTCCTCCAAACACTTCTTAAAGAGAGCTCCCTCCAGAGAAAAGCAATATGTCATATTTATCTCAGTTTAGTACCTAGAATATAACTGACTCTTGATAGAGTTGACTGACTGAGTAAATTAAGATCTTGTTCTCACTCACTACTTGGAGCTCGTAACCTAATATTCCTCCTGCTTTAATAGCAGGACATGTACGAGTCGAATGCAGCTGCCTCAGAGCTAGCTGATGCCAACCACAGATGTAGACATTTAGTATGTGATTAAAGACAGGGTAATCCATTTAATGTGAACTGTGGGAGAGATTTGGCAAGAATCAAGGGACAGAGGTTGAATTTTTAAGAGTTTCCAAAGATAATGTCTTTCCCCAATTATTTAAAGCCCTCAGTAAAACTTGGATCCCACCCAGAGAGAAATAAGCCTTCTTAAGACAGAATTTTCTAAATAGAACTCTTGTTCACTTTGGCAGCAGAATTTTGACACAAGGTCCATGCGCGGGTTTATGTAATATGCTCTGGGAGGGCTTGTCCAGCTTTATTGAACTGAGACTAACTGAACTTAGCATCTATGGAGGAGACATGCTTTTCGTTCACAAGATTTTACTACCTGCTAAACTAATTAAAGAATTAATCCGACTCATCATTCCACAAACACCACAATGCCTGGCCTGGGGTTAACATAGTAAGCAGGTTAGCCGTCCCTGTTTCTATCAAGCAATTGCCAGATTCGAGGATGGGCCATGTGAATCAGACTCACAGTGACATTTCAGGAAGCACAGAAATCAATGTGGGTGGGTGTGGCTGGCTGACTTCACCTAGAAAAGGCTAAGAGGTGATGGAGAGAAGCTTCCTGTGGAAAGTGACCTTTTTTAGGTCACCACCTGGAGGATGAGTGGGAGTAAAGACTGAAGGCAAAAGGAGAAGGGGGCAGCAGAGGATGAGATGGTTAAGCAGCATCGCCGACTCAATGGAATTGAATTGGAGCATGGGCCAGAAGATGGTGGAGGACAGAGAAGCCTGGCGGGCTGCAGTCCATGCGGTCACAAAGAGTCAGGAAGGACTTAGCGGCTGAAAGACAACAACAGCAACAGTTGGGACAGGAAGGAGGAAGTGAAGCTGGCACACAGAACAGGGGGCAGGGCCCTGGGGCAGGGCCTAGAAGCAGGAGAGAGCTAAGGGGGTGGAGTCGTAAACATGTGGAGAGCCATGGTGACGGTGTCAGCTGATCGGGGGCTGTACGTGCGAGGCGTGGAGTGGGATGAGTCCTGAGGTTGAAGAAGTAATCAAGGGTGGCGCCTCAGAGGGTACTGAGGATCCTCCTAAGAAATTTGCACGGCACCCTCTGGTCAGTGGAGGCAGTCTTTGAAAGGGTTAGTGGGGCTGATACAGTTACTGTTCTCTCTTATGGACCAGCGAGCGCCTTCAACAACAAGGGGCCGGAAAGATGCGTCTTCAGTCTGCACGCCCCGCTCTGCTCTCGAGTCTCTGAATCTGAGTCGGGTGCTGGCTTCCTGCTCTGCATCTGTTCTTGCTGACCACAGAGGGCCCTAAGTATCGCCTTATGCACATCGTCAAAGAACAGTCTATATCCAGAATTCATCAACTGAATTCTCCTGGTCTGAATTCTCTGCCTCCGGTCAGTCTGCCGTGAGAGCTGCCTGTCTGGGGTCTCTTTCTCTGGATTCCCCCTGCCTGGAGGGCTAGTGAGGCGCTGGCAGCTGTGAGCCTGAGCTGCAAACAGCTGCCCTCTGGGCCTCGCCAGCAGCAGCACCGTGCCCACTCCCTGAGCCCCAGAAGGTCAGGTCATTTTTGCACCACCATTTTACATCCAGCTATGTTTACACATGGGCTTCCCAAGGGACTCGAGGTGCAGGAAGTGCGGGTTCGATCCCTGGGTCAAGAAGATCCCCTGGAGGAGGGCATGGCAACCCACTCCAGCCTTCTTACCTAGAAAATCCCATGGACAGAGGAGCTGGGTGGGCTACAGTTCACGGGGTCGCAAAGAGCCGGACTCGATTGAGCACGCACACGCATTTATACATGTCCTCAATGCCTAGTCCCTTGACAATGAGCTGAAACTCCAGGAAAGTTCTGAGAAGCAGGGTGGCCTGAACATAGGAATGAAAGTCAGAGGAGTTGGCCTGAAGTGTGTCCCCTTCCGGCCCCTGTCCTGTGACCTTGGGTGAGTCACTGAAATCTTGGTTTCCACAGCTGTAAACAGGGACAAACAAGAGCACCCTCCTGTCTTCCCAGGACATTGGGGTGAGATCAAACAAGATGAGGTGTGGGAAAGTGCTTTGTAAACCTCTGTGAAGGAGTGGGCTTTCACTGGCGCTCTGGGCATTGCTGGCTCCCGGCCATGCCACCCCTTTCTGGAACAGCTGAAGAAGGCAAATAAGATCCAAGAGTTGAGCATTTCTCACCTTCCGCAACGAATCACTGCCCTCCCGTCTGGGCCTTTCCAATTTGGTCTCATTTATCACGGTTCCCCACTCAATCACTTAATGAACAACTCAATTAGAAATTATTTGTTCAAATGCAAACATCACTTTATTCATAATTACTGAGTTCATAATTATTGAGTCCAAATAATATTTGGTGACACCACCCACTTTGAAACACTTTCTTTCTGGTGGAACTACGGCATACACACCCAATTTTCTCCCCTGGTATACAATTATCTCCTCAAGACTCTTGCTGGAATTTTCTGAAACCTCTGGTTCATTAGAGAGTTCCTGATTTACTCTAATTTTTTTCCCCCAGGGAAACTTTAAAAATAAATAGACTGATAGAGGTATGAAGGGATAGGACAGAAGAGTAAGTGACTGACCTTTTTCAAATAATTGCCCTCTAAAATACAAAACACTGACACTTCAGCATCAAAGGGACATAAGGAGGAGGAGAAAAAAAAAAATGGGGAAGGAGGAAGATGATATCTGACATCAAAACCAAGTGGGGAACCAACAAGGACCTGCTGTATAGCACAGGGAACTATAGTCAATGTTATGGGTGACCTATATGGGAACATAATCTGAAAAAGAATATCTAGATATAGCTATAACCGAATCGCTGTGCTGTGTACCTGAAACTTACATGATATTGTCAGTCAACTATACTTCGATTACAATTAAAAAAAAAAAAGAGGTTTGAACCATAGTAATGAAAAATGGAGTCTAGAGATTTTATAAAACCACTCTGGTATCTTATCCTTGAAAGGAATCTGCACCATCTTCTCTTCTCATCCATTATACATGGTGGGACCGTATTATAATGCCCGGGCATTTGTATCCAGGTCAGCCTAAAGATGAACTTGCCTGCCAATGCAGCAGACATAAGAGACATGGGTTCAACCCCTGGACTGGGAAGATGCTCTGGAGAAGGGCATGGCAACCTACTCTAGTATTCTTGCCTGGAGAATCCCAAGGACAGAGGAGCCTGGCAGGCTACAGTCCACAGGGTCGCGCAGAGTCAGACGCGACAGAAGCAACTTAGCATGCATGCATGACCTAGAGACAGCATGCCTGTGCCCGTGTGAAGTCTCTTTAGTCGTGTCCAACTCTGTTCAACCCTATGGACTGTAGCCCGCCAGGCTCCTCTGTCCATGGCGATGTCCAGGCAGGAATACCAGCTGCTGCTGCTGAGTAGCTCAGACGTGTCTGACTCTGTGGGACTCTATGGACTGTAGCCCATCAGTCTCCTGTGTCCATGGGGATTCTCCAGGCAAGAATTCTGGAGTGGGTTGCCATGCCCTTCCCCTGGATCTTCCTGACCCAGGATTGAACCTGAGTCTCCTGCATCTCCTGTACTGGCAGCTGGGTTCTTTACAGCTAGTGCCACTTGGGAAGCCCAAAGACAGCATGAAGGAGCCTTATTATAAGGTGGAGACCTCACAGGCATGTCCTCCCTAAAGCCTTCCTCCACATCCCTCCCGCTCAGGTGCAGATGGTGCTTCTTTCTCTTTGCTTCCAAGTGGTGGACATTTCTTTCCCCATCGTTTTCCATTTATCATACTTTGTTTTTCTTGCCCATCTCCCCGCCATAGACCCTGAGCTCCCTGAAGTCAGGGACCGAGTCTCATCACCTGGGCACATTTAATGACTCACATCTAGACAGAAGTTGTTGTTTGACTAGTCACATAGGGCTGCCACCCCAGACACTCTTCAAACTTCACTGGGGTGACTGCAACAGCCTCCTAACTCACTTTTCTGATTTTAATTTATTCAGTCTGGACGCCATCCTCCCCATCAGAGCCAGGAAAGTCTCTAAGATGGGACTCAGCCCCATCCTTCCCCTGCTTAAAACTCTCCGATGAGTTCTCTCGTCCTCTGCGGAAGTCCGAAAGCCTTCACACGGCTTACGGGACGTTTCATCTCCTGGACCTGGCTGAGCTCTCCAGCTTGGTGTCCACCCACTCTGCCCTTAGAGCCAAAGTCCAGCCTCTGGGGAGCGACACTCAGTCTTATGGATTTATCATTTTCAGCTGTGCTGGGCCTTTGTTCCTGCCTGGGCTTTTCTCAGCTGCAGTGAGCAGGGCCTACCCCTAGCTGCAGTGCACAGAATTCTCGTTGCGGGGTTTCTCTTACTGTGGAGCAGACTCGAGGGTGCACTGGCTTCAATAACTGCTATCTCTTGGGCTCAGTCGCCGAGTGATATGTGAGATCGGGGATTAAACCGGTGTCCCTTGCGTTGGCGGGTGGATTCTTAACCACTGGACCACCTGGGGAGTCCCACACTCATACTCTGATCCATCCTGCCCTCTCATATGATAACAGTGCCTGATATTTATTAAGCACTTGCTATGCTCGGTACTTTCTAGTCACTCAGTCTGCATTTCAATAAACCTCAGAACTATCCAAGTGATTATTATTATATCCCCCTTTTACAGATGAGAAAATTGAGACTTGGAAAGGAAGCTTGCTCTAGGCAAGATAGTTGTTCAGTTACTAAGTCATGTCTGACTCTTTTGTGACCCTGTGGACTGTAGCCCACCAGGTTCCTCTGCCCATGGGATTTCCCAAGGCAAGAATATTGGAGTGGGTTGCCATTTCCGTCTCCAGGGGATCTTCCCAACCCAGGGATCGAACCTGTGTCTCCTGCATTGATAGGCAGATTCTTTGCCACTGAGCCACCTGGGAAGCCCAGGCAAGATAGTTAAAGGCAGTTAAAGGGTTATAACCAGGCCAATGACTCCAGGACCTGAGGTTTTGTCCACCACGTTATACGGAAGATGGTGTGGTTCTCACGCTGAGAGAATTTGTCCAGATGAGATGTGACTTCAGCTGGGTACAGGTCAATGGCCGTATAACACAGAGGTCTGCTAAATGCCCTGCCCAAGGCAGATTCCAGGGCAGCCGTGGGGAAATCAGAAATGGGACCAGCACTTTCCACTGCAAGGGCCCAAGAAGGCTTCTCCAGACAGGTGGAGGGTGAACCAAATTACAGAGGAAAAAAAGGGTTGGCACAGGTAGAGACGGCGAGAGAGGCTATTCTGAGCAGACTTCTCCGCAGCTGGGCTGACAGAGGGGAAGGTCCTGGGTAGGTCAGACCAGGAAATGGATCCCTTTGGTTGAGGCAGATAAATCAGGGAGAGGAGAGGGGTATTGGGGAAATGTGCAGAAGGGCCAGGAATCAGGGGGCGAGTGTCAAGGGGGCTGAGAAGTTGGGTGGGGCTGCAACTCATGGATGATCCGAGAGAAGTTGATCACCTTCCAGCAAAGAGGTGGTCTGATTATAGTGTGGTTTGGGGAGCTGAGGGTGGGGTTGAACAGGGAGAGGGGGCATGTCTGGAACGCCCAGTAAGGATGTTTTTGCAACAGTCCTGACAGGAGACGAGGGTGGTGGCTGTGTAATTGCAAAGCAAAGGGCTGATTCCACAGACATTTGAAGCCACCTTGGGCTATAATTTGCTTTTTAATGACACTGCTGATCCTGCTGTTACTGATGTCTGGGGACCTCAGGGGCGCTTTAGAGTCACCCCCTGGGTGGCCGGAGGCCTGTGTGTGGCACTTGAAGAGCCCTCATTAGGGTCAGGAGCCCCAGGTCTCAGGCCAGGACCCACTGGAGGGGGTTCGGGGGGGTTGCCTCAGGTAGCTCTTATAGATTTCTGGACTTGTTTTTCATGATTGAGTCATCTCATCCACTCAGTCTAACAGGGGTTCTGGCACAGAGGCCCTCTTCTAGGACATTTGGAATGCCTCCTGCGTGCAGAGGGATGTGGGTAGCCCTGGGGTCATAGCTGCTTCCCACCACCACCCTCCCGATAAAACAGGCTAATCACTGCCTCTGCCTGCCTCAAACAGTGTCTGTGTGTATTAAAGAGTGCTCTTGAAAGACAGGGGGAGAGAGGAGGCACCTGAGGAGCGCCCGGGCCAAAGCAGAGGTGAGTCAGCTTCCATAAACGTACCTGAAAGTGCCCTTTCTGTGCTGAGTCAGACTCCACCTGTTCTTCAGGTCCTCAATCGGCACCAGGATGCTGAACCGGTTCCAAACCAGCCAGGGAACCCCACGGCCTTTAGCCTGGAAGAAAAGGAGTTAGAACCTCTCAGGATTCCAGCAAAACCTTAGCAAGAGCCCCAAGCAAACACACAGTTGAACTTAACTGAATCCCGTCAAAATGGGCTTGAGAAAATCCATCTTTTAAAAAAATATTTATTAATTTACTCGCTCAGGATTTTGTAAGCAGCCAGTGTGTAGGCTTCCCTGGTACCTTAGACAGTGAAGAATCAGCCTGCAACGTGGGAGAACCGGGTTTGATCTCTGGGTCAGGAAGATCCCCTGGAGAAGGGTGTGGCAACCCACTTTAGTATTCTTGCCTGGAGAAGCCCATGGACCAGAGGAGCCTGGCAGGCTATAGTTCAAGGGGTTGCAAAGTGCTGGACACGACTGAGAAAGTAACAGTAACACGCCCTGTGCACCTCTGTTGTGGCTTTCCAGTCTCTAAGCCTTGTCTGATTCACTGTGACTCCACGGACTGCAGCAGGCCAGGCTACCCTGTCCCTCACTATCTCCCAGGCATTGCTCAAATTCATGTCCCTTGAATCGGTGATGCTATCCAACCATCTCATCTTCTGCCGCCCCCTTTTTCTTATGCTTTCACTTTTCCTCAGCATCAGGGTCTTTTCCAATGGGCTGGCTCTTTGCATCACATGACCAAAGTACTAGACCTTCAGCTTCAGCATTAATCCTTCCAATGAACTTTCAGGGTTTTATCTGCTCAGGCTCCAAAATCACTGCGGATGGTGAGTGCAGCCACGACATTAAAGGAAGCTTGCTCCCTGGAAGGAGAGCTATGACAAACCTATGTATGTTTGCTGCTGCTGCTGCTGCTAAGTCGCTTCAGTCGTGTCCGACTCTGTGCAACCCCATAGACAGCAGCCCACCAGGCTTCCCCGTCCCTGGGAATCTCCAGGCAAGAACACTGGAGTGAGTTGCCATTTCCTTATGTATGTTTACTTGGTCTTCAAACAGATTTTCAGCTCCTTGGGGGGAGAGAGTGTATATGGTTCCTGCCTCAGTGGGTGAGCGGGTGGGGCAGTGTACCTCCAGCACAGAGCAGAAAGGGTCAGGGCTAGAATTCAACCTCTGCTCTGCTTTTTAAGATTTTTTTTTTTTTAATTGTGGGCCTTTTTTAGTCTTTATTGACTTTGTTACATTGTTGTTGTGCAGTCTCTCAGTGTGTCCAGCTCTTTGAGACCCAATGGACTGCAACAGACCAGGCTTTCCCGTCCTTCACTATCCCCTGCCGCTTGCTCAAACTCATGTCCATTGAGTCCAGGATGCCATCCATCATTTCATCCTCTGTCCTCCCCTTCTCCTCATTTGTTACATTACTGTTTCTGTTTTCTGTTTTGCTCTTTCAGTGGGAAGGCACGTAGGATCTTAGCTCCCCAACCAGGGATCAAACCTGAACCGCCTGCATTGGAAGGTGAAGTCTTAACCACTGCACTGCCAGGGAAGTTCCTCTGCTCTGCATTTCCAGAGCTGCTTCAGCCTGGAGCAACAGCCTGGATGCAGAGCTGACTTCTTTCAGGAAGTACAAAGGTACGGTCTGTGTGCTAAGCTATGGCATGGCTCCAGAGGAAGCCCCTCTAACGATTGGCTCAGAAGAGCTGCTTTCTAAGCTGCACAGCGATCTTTGTGCAACAGAGCCCTCTGTGTCACGCTCTGATGCCGTGCGTCTCTAGCAGGGCTGTTTATTTTGAGAAACATTTACTGGACACTGTGTACTGGGCGCAGTGTTCACTCCTGCCCCCTCAGGCGAAGCAATAAAATTGGGCAAAATACCGACTTCCATATCTGTAAGTTATTTATTGGAGAGGGAAATGGCTACCCACTCCAGTTTCTTGCCTGGAAAATCCCATAGACAGAGGAGCCTGGCGGGCCATAGTCCATACAAAGGTCGTACAAAGACTCAGACATGCCTGAGCGACTTGGCACAAGTTATTTATTAATAGGCAAGCGTAGGATAAAGACATAGAAAAAGGAGGACTCTGCTATACTCTGGGAGCTAGGGAGGGCTCCAGGAAGTCACGTCTGTTTCAGTTATGAAAGATGAGTAGGTTGGCCCTTGAGAGAAGGTGTGGGAGCAGGTTCCAGCCCCACCACACACCTGCATGGACACGACGGAAGTGGGACAAGTGGTGTAGCTGTGATAGGAACTCGAATGTCTAGCCTTTCAGACACAGGCTAGATGAGTTCCCATCCAGAACAGAAGGAGGGGTTCACACTCTCTCTTCTTACTGCCTCTGGACCTGTTGGCAGCGTCCACGATCGCATTTATCACTTGGCACTGCAAACTTGGGTGATACACACATGTCGATATACACTAGAAGCTTGCTGAGGTCAGAGAGCCCGTAACTTCATTTTTGTTTCCTTAATAATAGCATAGGGAATACAGTAGATGCTTCACACGTATTTGCTAAAGTGAATTCACACATGGAGAACATGGAGAAGGTGCCTCCCTCCTCCAGCTGGTCTTGAGGGTCTAATTATATCTGTAACATTTGCAAAGCCTCTAAAATCTTTCTCGAACTTTCTTATAGAGAGGTTTTCTACCTAATCGCATGAGCATTTATCTACATGTATATGTAAGTGCTTGGATAAGGGAATGTCAACTCACTCCAGTGTTCTTGCCTGAGAAATCCCACGGACAGAGGAGCCTAGTGGGCTACAGTCTGTGGGTCACAGAGTCGGACATGACTGAGAGATGAATGCACACATGCATATGCGGGTACTATACATACACTGAAAGAATTCATATAAAACTTATCTGTGGCTTTTTCTGAAAAATGGAAGGAGAAATTGCGGGGGGCGGGGCGGAGAGGGAAATGGGTACTATATCAGAACAATTGAGTATGGTTCTCCATGTTACATACTGCACAACTCTCGGGACCATTCATTTAGATATGGATCTGTACTTTATAAATGTAAACAAAGAATAGCAAACACAGAGAAATACTGGCGGGGGCTTCTTCAGACCGTAAAGAATCTGCCTGCAATGCAGGGGACCTGGGTTCGATCCCTGGGTTGAGAAGAGTGCCTGGAGGAGGAAAATGGCAACCTACTCCAGTATTCTTGCTTGAAGAATCTCATGGACAGAGGAGTCTGGCAGGCTACCATCAAAAGGGTTACAAAGAGCTGGACACAACTGAGTGGCAAAGCCCAAGTGACACTGTTAGTAGTTTTTACTTTCTTTTCAGGGTTTTCCTGTACTTTTCTAAAATGCCCAAAATGGATGGGCATGACTTTTATGGCAAAAAATTGTTAAGACTAATAAGTTGTGGACAATTTGGGAAACACTGAAAGTATAGCACAGAAAATAAAAATGACCCACATTTTACTGGAGAAAATTACCAATAACATTTTACTTCAAAAAGTTTATTTTCTGTTCTTTTTTTTTAAATTTTAAAATGACATTCATTCTGTAAATAATACAGAAACATACAAAGAAGAAAATCAAAATTACTTCTAACTCACCACCCAGAGATGACCCACTATTAGCAATCCATGCATTTTTTTCCAGATTTTTTTCTATGTTAATTACAAGCATAACTTCCATTTGCTGAGTGCTTAGTTTGAGCCAGGAAGTGTCCTAAGTGCTTGCCAGACATTATCTCATTTAATTCCCACATAAACCTGAGGTGGGAATCAGCAACCCCATCTCAAAGAAGATACAAACCAAAGGTTAAGGAACTTGGATCCATTGCAGATTGAGCTTAAGGACTGCTCAGTCGCTCAGTCATGTTTAACTCTTTGTGATTCTATGGACTGTGGCTTGCCAGGCTCCTCTGTCTGTGGGATTCTCCAGGCAAGGATTCCGAAGTGGGTTGCTGTTTGCTTCTCCAGGGGATCTTCCCAACTCAGGGACTGAAGCTGAGCCTCCTGCATTGGCAGGCAGATTCTTTACCACTGAGCCACTTGGGAAGCCTGAACTTAACATTGCCTGACTCCAAAGCTAACACTGTTTATGTTTTTTCACGAGCCTTCAAATCTTGTGTGCAGGGACTTCCCTGGTGGCCCAGTGGTTAATAATCCTCCTTGCAATGCAGGGGATGAGGGTTCGATCCCTGGTGGAGGAACTAAGATCCCATGTGCCCTGAAGCGACCAAGCCTGTGCACCACAGAGAATCCATGCGCTGCGACAAAAAAGCCTGCATGATGCAAGGAAGATTCCTCATGCTGCGACCCCATGCAACAACAACAACAACAAAAAATCCTGTGTGTAGTTACACGCACATCCCTGCCCCGACATACACAGGCTGCAAACACTGACACACACAAGCTGTGATTGCATTCTATCTTCCATTTTGTGGCCTGTTTTATTTTTATTTGTGTGGTAAAGAGTTTATGATATCCTGTGGAAGCACTTTTAGAAAGCGGTTTGGTAATCTTTGCCTCTTAAGTTACATTTTAAGCAAAGCAGTCTTAAAGCATCAATCTCCAAAGGAGACTGACCTTTGTCATCAGGCCTCCTGACCTAATAATGCCTATCCAGTCCTCAGGATCCCACCTGCTGGCCGCTTCTCCCTGGCTGTTTCCTTGTCCATTCTGTGTCCTCAAGCTGCGGGGAGATAGAGGAAGCCGGCACACTGTGGCCACAGGCCCCCAAAACTCTCAGAGGAAGCTAGTCTTCATAATTTCTGCAGTTAATGACAGTATCGCCCATGAGCAGCGCTTCACAGCCTCAAAGCCTTTCTTGTGTGTGTTTCTCATGAATAATCCTGTATGACTGAGAAGGCCTCTTTCAAATCAAGAAAGTTATGGACAGGTTGAGCAATCGGGATAATATAAAATCTTCAGCAAGGGTTGCAACAAAAAATAGGGCAGAGAGCGCCGAACTTGTGGCTGAATGCAAACTGTTCACATGCAAAGTGGAACAAATCACTGCGGGCCTCCAGTGCTCCAGTATGCAAAGGATGGGGACTGAGGGTTCCCAGGGGTCTCAGAGGACACATGATTTCTGCATTGATAGACTGACTACCTGCTGCTGCTGCTGTGGTTCAGTTGCTAAGTCATGTCTGGCTCTTTGTGATCCCAAAGACCTCAGCACAGCAGGCTCCTCTGTCTTCCACTATCTCCCAGAGTTTGCTCAAGTTCATGTCCATTGAACTGGTGATGCCATCCAACCATCTCATCCTCTGTTGACCCCTTCTCCTGCGTACCTGCTGGGGTGGAGATAACTTTCTTAACTGACTCTTATTCTGTAATACACTGCTTGAGAAATACTGTTTTATAGGTTTTCTGCATAATGCTAATTCAGTTGTTTAATTTCATTCAATAAACAAACTAATTCTTTGCGACTGAAAGCATGGTTCGTGGACCAGTGGCCTCCCCCCTCTTCTGGGGTTGCTTTAGAACAGAATCTCTACTCCACCTGCCTTTCTCCCACCTGCGTCTGCTGACTCATTACCTGCCTTGTAACAAGATTCCCAGGTCAGACCCAGGAGTATTAAAGCTCGTGTTCAAAGCACTGCTGTTAAGGACATGCAAGTTCTAAATGAAATGGAAGTCACCCCACAGAGTTTATGTAGCGTCACACAGGGCGTTTCATACACGTGTTTCATTTAATGTACATGCAGGCGGGAGGTGGACCGCGCGCTTGGGTCGCTTCAGCAGTGGGGCCTGGTTTCTGCAGGCGGGCTCCACTGTCTGCTCAACAGGGACCCCAGACAACTGAGAGCCCGGGTTTCTCCCAAGTCCTTTTCCCTCTCCTTTTTAGGAGAGCACGCGGGCCCGAGCCGGCCCACATTTGGAGCTGGAGCCATACAGCAGTCACATCCCATTAGCTAATAGCGGGGCCCCTGG
The DNA here is from genome assembly GCA_006410875.1 of Neotragus pygmaeus. NCBI lineage: Eukaryota > Metazoa > Chordata > Mammalia > Artiodactyla > Bovidae > Neotragus > Neotragus pygmaeus. Next base: position 19,601 of record SJYV01045408.1, on the reverse strand, counting down.
AGAGGCGGTTTCAGCTGGGCCTGCCGGGCTAAAGCCCCGTTAATGGCCCCGTCAGCTGTCAGGGCTGTAAACACATTTCTTCCCATTCAGAGCCGCTTGCCCCTCTCTGTGACCTCTTGTGGCTCTCGGACCCTGGCCACGTGGCCCAGATGGCCTAATCCGTCAGGCCAAAGCAGGTGACAGCGGGGCTTGCTGTTAGGTAATCGGTGACTATAATTAGCGGCGGTGGAAACTTCAATGGGACCAACTGCAGAGCTGGGGCCCGGGGAGCTCTTGAGGGGTGGACCAGCGGAGAGAGAGCAAGGCTCCCTGCCTCCTCCCTCCCCTTCTCCCTCCCCGCTTGAACAGGATGTTTCCAGCGCTGCTTGGAGCTTGTGTGGTGTGGGGGGAGGCGGGGGGCTTCACCCTCAATGAGGAAGGTCAGGGCTGAGCGCTGGCAAGTTAGGAAATGACTTGTTTGGCAGCTGATCAAATTTGTTTCATATGATTCGGTTTGATAATTAGTCGGCTGTAAGGAGCCCGTGGGATCAAGGGTTGGGGGGGTTATAAAGGATTAGGACACGGTTCTTGGGGGGTCAGACACACAGGCATTCAGACACCAGCTCTGCTACTCAGTAGCTGGGAGGCCACAGGCCAGTCAACTGGGCTCTCTCAGTCTCTAACAACAGAGATCACACCGCTCCCCTCGTGGACACACCGTTGAGGTTAATGAAATACCCCATCCCATCAGTAATGCCTGAAACCTATCTGACATACACTGTGTGCATGCTCAGCCCTATCTGACTCTTTGGGACCTCATGGACTATAGCCCACCAGGTTCCTTTGTCCATGGGATTCTCCAGAAGAGAATACTGGAGTAGGCTGCCGTATCTTCCTCCAGGGAATCTTCCAACCCAGGGATCGAACCCGTGGCTCCTGAGTCTCCTGCATTAGCCTGTGGCTTCAGTATTCTTGCCTGGAGAATTTCATGGACGGAGGAGCCTGGTGGGTTACAGTCCACGGGGTTGCAAATGGTCGCACACAACTGAGCGACTTCACTTTCACTTCCTTTACCACTGAGCCACCTGGGAAGCCCCTGACGTACAGTAGTTCCCATCATGTTGTTTTCCTTCTCCCTCTCCATACGTATAACTTTGTACATGATGCTGGTAAAACAGAACCAACCAACCAAAACATTGCTCATAACATTCTGAATAATGTCTCTTTGATAACAGGGGAAGGGATGATGTTTCTCAAAAAGCAGTTGATAAGTGAGATTGGCTTTGCTTGTAACTTATATCAGGAGGAGAACAGTCCCCACATTGTCTAAATCAAAATGAAAGCGACGGGGGAGAGAAGTCAGCCACAAAACACTGAAGCATTGTTTGCTGTTTGTCATTTTGTTGCTGGCAGAAAATGGCTGTTTTCCTAACACAGCACATATTGTCAGTTTGTTGGAAACATTGTTGAAGCTTGTTGGGTTTGGGTACCCTGAAGGTCTAAAGTAAAACTTCATCTATCTTTCCCTTCCAGCCAAACTGTTGGTTTTTTCTTTTCTATAACATTATTAAAAATAAATGATATCCCTAGAAATGCAAAAAGAAACTAAATCCCACCTATCACCCCAGAAACCAGTTAACAATTTGGTATATATTCTTCTGTTCTGTTTGTTTAGTCAGTAAGTCATTTTCTGCCAGGCTCCCCTGCCCATGGGATTTCCAAGCAAAAATAATGGAGTGGGTTGGTATTTCCTCCTTCAGGGACTCTTCCCAATCCAGGGATTGAACCTGAGGCTCCTGCATGGGCGGCGGGGGGGGGGAGGGTGGTTCTTTAGCACTGAGCCACCAGGGAAGCCCATATATTCTTCAAGATCCATCTAAACACAGGTGTTATTTTTTCATCAAAGTGTGTGAGATTTGGTCACTTGGAACATGATTTTTTCCCCTCCTACTTAATATCTTGATTTTATTCTGTTAAATTATTGGGTTTATATAACATTTTTTCCAACTTTTCTATCATACTTCATTGACTCAATTTACAAAGAAGTCTACCAATCTTTTCCCACTACCTATTTTTATCGAGATAATTCACATACCATAAAATTCACTCTTTGAAAGTATACAATTCAGTGGGTTTCAGTGTAGCCACAGGATTGGGCAACCATAACTGGTTTCTAATTCAAGGACATGTCCGTCACCCCTGAGAGAACACAGGCATCTGCTGACAGAGTTCACTCCTTCCTCTAGCCCCTGGCGCATAGTACTATAGTGCTATTGAGATGCTACGAGTTACGGTCAGTTTTTCATCCTCAGATATGTAAATTGCTTACAACTATGTATGATTTCAAGAAATATTGTAATGATCGGTCTGTGAAATTGTGGTCCAATTAAATGATATTTTTGACTTATGTCACAGTGAACACACACATGCTGTTTCAATTTGAAAAGGAGTGTTACATTTTTGGATGATGTGGTTTGGGGGAAATTTAGAATTCAAACAAACCTCTAAATCTGCAGAATTACAAACATTCTTTGGGGATTTCCCCAGTGCGGTCATTGCAAAATTGCTTTTGCAAATACTGCCTGCCGAGTTTGCCAGACATTCAAAGTTGTGAAATTATATGACTCTGCAGTTTCGCTGTGGAGGCTGATCTCTGACTCCTCCTCCCAGAGTGACAGTCCAAACTGTGTTCTGTCTTTCTGAGGAGACTTAGGACCTGGTAGAAAGAAGCAGGAGTAGGGGTGTGGAGTGGAACCAACTCAGTTCGTAGTTTCTAGGATTTTTAAAATTTGGCTTGGAAATAAAAAAAAAAAAAGACCGTAATCTGATATAAAAGGAATCTGGCAAGTATATATTTTTTTAAAAAAACCTTGCATACAGTTGCACATGTAGATCCTATTTAAAATTCCTTGCAATAACAATAACTGTTATTATCATAACTTCCATGGGCTGGGAAGTCACGAGCCCATGAGGATCAGGTGCTGCGCTGTCTCATGTGTATTGCTGCGTTCCACAACCTTGTGAAATCACTGATGGGCTTGTTTAAGAAGTGGAGGTTGGAAGCATTACACAACCCAAAGGAAGGTCAAGCCACAAGCTATCAGGCAGTCAGTTTGGGAGCTCCTTTGTTTCTCAGCAATTTATTCCTTCCCAGTGCTTAACTCACCCCAGCACCTGTCCCACCCTGTTTTGATGACAAAGCCAAGTTCTGTACATCTTCCCTGAGGCCCAACACCCCTGTGAACTTAGTGGAGACAGCTTGGTGGTTGGAGTCTTGGTTCTGCCACTCACCGTGCCACCTGGGGCGAGTTACTTCACCACTTTGTGGCTCAGTCTTTCCATCTGTGGAATGGGGGTAAGAGTGTGGACTGGATGCATTTGTGGTGAGAGGTAAATCACTCTATTAAATGCAGCTGTTAAGTGCTCAAGTGCTTTATGATGACCTGGCAGCTGGTCCATGGTCCAGTCTTGCAGTGACAGCGCTGCGCCTGTCCCCTGAGATGGTTACGGCAGAAGTTCGGCCAGCTACCTCGACTCCATCGTTTCATATCTGGGAGAGCAGAAATGCTTGTCCAAACCCCACAGCTTGCCAGCAACACAATCCCTATAGTGATGCTATAAAGGAATCTGCTCGATTTCTATTTGTTTGTTCAAAGCAAAGACTGTGGTGTTTGAGGAAGCAAGCATCGAAGGGCAATATTCCTGTTCTCTACGCTCACAGGGTTCCTTTATTTCATCCTTGGTCTCATTCATGGTCAGGTATTAGGAGTCTCCCTAGTGGTGATCTTGTGAGTTGAGCCTCGCCAATGAGAGTCAGGCCCATGCTGTCACGCATTCTAACTATCGTCCTGTGAGTGAGATCCACCCCTTTTAAAAAAATCCATTTTGTAGATGTGGAGATTGAAGCAGAAAAAAAATAAGCCACATTCAATGTTACATGTTACCAAGCGGCAGAATTTTGGAAAACTGCCGCATGGTCAAAAGCTCATTTGGGATCGAGGTGCGCACATTGTTGTATTTAAAATGGATAACCAGCAAGGTCCTACGTATAGCACAGGGGACTCTGCTCAATGAAATATGGCAGCCTGGACGGGAGGGGAGTTTGGAGGAGAATGGATACCTGTGTATGTGTGGTTGAGTCCCTTTCCTGCCACCCACAATGGTCACAGCATTGCTAACTGGCTATTGTTATTGTCGAGTCTCTAAGTCATGTCTGACTCTTTAGTGACCCCGTGGACTGTAGCTCAGCAGGCGTTTCTGTCCATGCGATTTCCCAGGCAAGAATGCTAGAGTGCTTAGCCATTTCCTTCTCTAGGGGATTTTCCCTAACCAGAGACTGAACCCGCGCTTCCTGGGTGTCCTGTGATGGCTGCTGGATTCTTTACCGCTGAGCCACCAGGGAATCCCTGATACAAAATAAAATATAATGTAATTATATCTTAATTGGAGAAGGAAATGGCAACCCACTCCAGTGTTCTTGCCTGGAGGATCCCAGGGACGAGGGAGCCTGGTGGGCTGCTGTCTATGGGGTCACACAGAGTCAGACACGACTGAAGTGACTTAGCAATAGCAAGATCTTAATTACATCATACATATAATATAAAATTTTTTTTTAGAAATAACTCACTTGTGATAGTGGGTAAGCCCCTTAACCGCCTCTGTTGCCATGCTTTTATCTGTGAAATGCACTAATAACAGTGCTTGCTTTAAAAGCATGCAGTGAGGATTATGAATGCTTGTAAAGTGCTTGAAAAAACTCCTGGCACATAGTATGAGCTCAATTAATGTCAGCCTCACACAAAACGAAAAACGCAACAGGATATGGATTTGTCTGCTTCCAAAGCATGCGGTTCCCTTTGGGGTGTCCTGTCCCTTCAAAAGGAACCACGGAATTGAATTCATACCAAGAAATCTGAACAAGAGTCAGGATGGCCAGGCATTTGAAAGGGTGACCTAGTTACAAAGCTCACTCACATACACACACATAGATACTTCTAATAGCTGGTAAGAACCAGAGAAAATCCAATTACAGATGAATCAATCGATTAAAAAGAAAGGGGGCAGAAGAAAGGAGAAAATGTTGGAGAGACACAGAGCTAAATTACAGCTTGATAATAGAATTAAGGGTCTGTAGAACAAACTGGGAGAAGAAAACAAAAGGATGCAGGCTGGAGACTCATTCACAGTTCTGTGATGATGTGCTTTTTTTTTTTTTTCCTCTGCTCCCTAAATCCAGAGAGCAGTCCCCGGGCCAGCACCCCAAACAACTGACCACACTAGAGAAAGCCAGCAGATCATGTTTGGCAAATCATATGGCAAATATATATATATATATATATATATGTATATAAGTATATATTTGCAGATAAATGAACCACGTATAGTCTCTGGAACAAGAGGATTTTGTTTGGGTTAAACCGATGCTCACATTTGAAGATGAAAATACAGGACTCAAACATCACCATCACCGGGAGCAGGAGGGTGAAAGCTACTTTGATCGGTTAGTTGGCAAAGATACAGCCTTAGTTCCTCATGTTCTGTTTCCTAAGAAATCCTGTCTTGATCTGAAAGAAACGACTCACTAGTAAGCAGAATTTCTCTCTTTCATACAAATGCTTAAAAAACAAAAACAAAACTTTATTTTCTATTTTCGGAGAAAAGGGTGATGAGCTGGAGACCGGGCTCTTAATCCAGCCGCAAGCGCTACAGCTGTGTCTATTATTGGTGGGTTCTAGAATAACATCCGTTTCTAGGTATTTATGGAAAGGCGTCCTTAACTAGGCCACATAAAGAGTAAGCGCATCTATAAATAAATTAAGGAGGCTTCGAGGCGCGGGCGATGGCCCCAGGGCTGCAACCAGGCCGCACAGCTGTCTTCTTTGCGCCTGGCCAGGCCTGCCCCACGGCGGATGCAATTACACGGTGGGCGGGGTGCAGTGCGTGCTGGGCGGGGCGCACCGCCTCCGGCAGGCCTCGGGGATTGACACCAAAGATGGATTTCTCTTCCCCTAGGGGACTGGCCTCGCTTGCCCGGAAGCCTCTGGCCTCTGTCTTGGCCAGCACAGGTGACCAGGGGGCCGTCATTTCTGGTGGCCAGCTGCCGGCAGCCGGGGTTCATTCAGGCTGGGCTGAGTTAACAGGTGGTGGGGTTAGGGTGGTGGGTTGGTGGCGGTGGGGCAGGGCAACAGGACAAGAACCACGAGGTAACCCCGAATATGTAGGTGTAAGGAGAGTGAGGCATGGGGCACAGGGATGAGAGAAGCTTTTCCTGAGTGTGGGGCCCCAGTCCTTTTTTTTCCCCACCCTAGGATCCATTCTACTACTAGAGAGCTGCCTCCTGAATGGGCATCAGGCATGAAGGATCCAGAGTTCTACTGGCAGGGTTTTTCCTGTACACTCAGAAATTGAATTAAAAAAAAACAAAAAAAGGCAGCTCAAAGCAGGGTCCCAGGCTCTCCAGGTGCTGTGAATCTGAAGCTGCAGTTATGTGAGATTCCCTGGGGATGTCTACACATCCATTTGGAAAGCTCTTGTTTACAATTCTTGTTATTGGTCCTTAACCCTGACTGCACATCTGAATCACTTGGAATTCTGAGTCGACTTGTATCCTCCAAAAAGATGCTCAACCCCCAGGATCTGTGGCCAAGACCTTGTTCAGCACTAGGGTCTTTGCAGATGATCAGAGTCTTAGCATGAGCCTGGTTAACCCATGATGACTTATAAAAAGAGGTGATTTAGATACAAAGATGACATGCGCACAGGGAGATGTCCTTGCAAAGATGAAAACAGATACTGAGTTGATACATCTCTAAAGAAGAGTCTCCCAGGTGATACAGTGGTAAAGCATTCACTTGTCAATGTAAGAGATGCAGGTTTGATCCCTGAGTTGGGAAGATCTCCTGGAGGAGGAAATGGCAACCTGCTCCAATATTCGTGCCTGGGAGATCCCATGGACGGAGGAGCCTGGTGGCTACAGTCCACGTGGCCGCAAAGAGTCAGACATGCCTGAGTATGTAGGCATGCATGCATCTATAAATAAAGGGATGTCAACTATTGCCAGTGAACTACCAGAAGTTGTGAGAGAGACTCAGACATATTCTCCCCCAAACCCTCAGAAGAAACCAAACCTACTGGTACCTTGATCTGGAACTCCTGGGCTCTAGGACTGTGAGACAAATGTCTGTTGTTTAAGCCTCCCAGTTTGTGGTACTTTGTGAGGACAGCCTTAGCAAACTAATACACCTGGATCCTTCTATGAAAGACTCAGGGTTTTGAGCTCTGTCTGACGTGTTTGTAGTCAGAACATTCAGGTGTGGGATGACTGGAACTACATTTGCTAAATGTCCTTTGGGTGACTCTGGTAAGGTTGGTAGTTTGGGGACCAGTATTCCTGTCTACCTGTCATCTAGCATTCACCCACACAAGTCCTCCCTAAGAGCAGATGCATGGATATATGGATTTGCTTGTATGCTCCCAATGATGGGGAGCTCATTACCTGATGGGGAGCTCATTCCCTGATGGGGCGGCCCTATCTATCATGGAAAGTTCTTACTGTTCAGAGAAACATTTAAATGGAGCTAAAAATCTCCTATGATTTTCTCTATTACAAAGATGAAGAAACTGAGATCCTGAGTAGTTGAATAACTTACCCAAGTCTGTAGAGTCAGTATGGGGCCAGCTCCGGATCTGAATCTGGACAGTTGCCTTAGTCCATCCCTCTGACCACTATGCAGATGGCCCCTAGTTTACCAAAAGCCATCACAGCTGTGCTCCAATCGAGACTGCCCTCAGTCTCTGGAGACAGAGAGCCAGTGTTCCTCCCTGATGCTCATATCTGGCTGGTGGGATGAGAGGGTGGGGTATGAGGGCGAGGGAGGTAATTGTGTGATCCTCTGGGTCAGGAAGATCCCCTGGAGGAGGGTATGGCAACCCACTCCAGTGTTCTTGCCTGGAGCATCCCATGGACTGAGAAGCCTGGTGGGCTACAATCCATAGGGTCGCAAAGAGTCGGATACGACTGAAGCGACTTAGCACATGGGCAAGCACTCAGAGCCTGGGCTATGGGACTGAGCAGGTGTGCCTCCTGAATGTGGATGAACTGGGGGGAGAGGCTGGGGTGTGGATCTGGTCCACATGTCAGGGCTGGCTCCTGACCCTCACACCTGAGTGTGTCTTGCATGTGCATTTGGACCTCAGTCTTCACACCTGTGAAATGGGGACATATACTCTGCCCTTTCTACCTTGTAGCAGCCTTGAGGAACCCTAATGAAATCAAGAAAATGTCTTGTGAAAATATGATTATTATAACTTAGCATGAGCAGAGAACTCAGGTAATTCTGTGGGAAAAAAAAAAAGTTTCTCACCAGGGCAATTGTGGCAATTGCTCTTCCTGACCAACCATTTGATTTCTGCTCAGTTTCTACCAAGTCTTGCTAGGCTTGAGTGGAAGCGGGTGTTGGGAAAATGTCAAGGATGAGATCTTGCTGGGGGCTATAAATTCAGCCATATGTTTTTCCTCCTTCCCCGGATGTACCCTATAATAGACCTAATCTTCAAAGTCAAGAGATGTACCCCTCTCTTTCCAATAAGCTGCACCTCAGTTGTATTTTCTTGGGGCAGGGCAGCCTATCCTTCTTTTCCTAGAAATCTGGATAATGGCCACCCACTGGGTCCAGCTCATTCATCCTGGTTCAAAAGTCTTGATACTGACATTATTCCCATCCCTAAATTATCTCATACCCCTCTTTATCACTCATTCTACAAATATTCCTTTAGTGCTTACTCTGGTCCGGACACTTTGCCAGGCACTGGGAATATGAGATGCATTAAACGAGTTCTAAGAATCCACCTGCAATACAGATTGTAATGCAGGAGACCTGGTTCGATTCCTGGCTTGGGAAGATCCCCTGGAGAAGGGGTAGGCTACCCACTCCAGTATTCTTGGGCTTCCCTTGTGGCTCAGCTGGTAAATGATCCGCCTACAGTGAGGGAGACCTGGATTAGATTCCTGGGTTGGGAAGATCCCCTGGAGAAGGGAAAAGCTACCCACTCCAGTGTTCTGGCCTAGGGAATTCCATGGACTGTATAGTCCATCTGGTCTCAAAGAGTTGGACACGACTGAGCGACTTTCCCTTTACTTCACTATGCTTTAAGAATTTACAAGCAATCTGCTCTTAGAGCAGTGCATAGTCCCACATCAGTTCCCAAGGCTGTTTACAGACCTCTCAGCGAAGCCTTGTCCCCTTCTCCCAACCGCTTGCAGTTTGGTGGGCTAGGAAGTGCTGACAGCTGAGGCAGGAGGTAGGAGCTCTGCCCTTATTCCTTGCTGTGTTACCTTGGGCAAGTCACAGCCTCTCTGAGCCTACTTACTTATCCATAAAATGAAGTCACAGGGGGATATGTGATAAGATTCAGGGAGTGTTGTTTACGAACCAGACACACTTTGATGCTCTCTATGTCTTCGCGTCACAGATGAGGTAATGGAGGCATAGAGAAGTGCCTTAACCTACCAGGTCACAAAAGTGTGCAGAACCGAGCGTCAAGCCCAGGTTCTCTGGATCCAGAGCCCAGGTCCTTCAGTCAGTTCAGTTCAGTTCAGTCATTCAGTTGTCTCCAACTCTTTGCGACCCCATGGACTGCAGCACGCCAGGCCTCCTTGTCTACCACCAACTCCCGGAGTTTACTCAAACTCATGTCCATTGAGTCAGTGATGTTATCCAGCTTATTAACAATATATAATGGAGAAGGAAATGGCAACCCACTCCAGTATTCTTGCCTGGAGGGTCCCATGGAGAGAGGAGGCTGGTGGGCTGCTGTTCATGGGGTCGCACAGAGTCAGACACAACTGAAGTGACTTAGCATGCATGCATATATTGGAGAAAGAAATGGCAACCCACTCCAGTGTTCTTGCCTGGAGAGTCCCAGGGACAGAGGAGCCTGGTGGGCTGCCGTCTATGGGGTTGCACAGAGTCGGGCATAACTAAAGCGACGCAGCAGCAGCAATATATAAATTATTTGAAGTGGGATTCCTTCAGTCAGGCTTGTTTCTTACAGAGGGCAAAATTATATAATAAGTTGTGGGTGGATTGCCATTTCCTACTCCAAGGGATCTTCCGACCCAGAAATTGCACCTGCACCTCATGCATTGTCAGGCGGCTTCTCTTAACCACTGAGCCACCTGAGAAGCCCCCATAAAGTATTAAATAATTTTGTTTTCTGTAATAAACAAGCCTACCTAAGGATCCCACTTCCAATGAGGAGGAATCTGGTGGAGAAGCTTCTTTCTCCTTCTTCCTTCTCACTCTCTCTTTTGTTAAAATCTAGATTTGGATACTGCTTCCGGTGCCAAATGGATCCAATTTGTGCAATCTGAAGGTCATTTCCATAAAATCAAGTGAGCTGATTCTTTCTACCTTCAAGCTTTTACAGTAATAGCTATGATTAAAAACAGTGTTATTCCAGTTTCTTTGTTGCTTAAACAGTTTGACTTTTCACTGTTACGTTTTAGTCAAGTTCTAAGATACCATATGTTACAAATCAGAATAAGGATGATATATGCAATGTTTGTTCACATGGATGAAAAAATTCAAATAAAGGAAAGCAATATAAGAATGATCAAAATAAAAGCAGGGTTTTTTTTGTTTTTTTGTGTTTTTTTTTGTTGTTGTTGTTTTTTTCCCCAAGGGAAAAATGTACAGATTTAACTAAAGTAAATGTGTCCAGAGAAAACCTAGAGCTCCAGATAGTTCGGCTTCCTTATAGATTAAAAATAAAAACGACAGTGGCTAATATCTATTTAGCCCCTGGGCTTTCCTGGCGGCTCGGTGGCAAAAAATCTACCTATGCAGGAGATGTGGGTTTGATCTCTGGATCAGGAAGATCTCCTGGAGAAGGATATGGAAAACCATTTCAGTTTTCTTGCCTGGAAAATCCCATGGACAGAGGAGCCTGACAGGCTACAGTCCATGGATTGCAAAAGAGTCAGATACAACTTAGTGATTAAACAACAGCATTTAGCTCCTTTATTTAATCCTCCCAGTAACCCTAAAATGAATATATGATTATAGAACAGGAATAGGAATCATTTGAGATGATGTAAGTAAGACACCATGTCCATTGCCTGGCACGCAGTAATTGTTCATTCATGGCCAGCGTGAATGCCTTGTTTAAACCCATTTGATGGATAAGGAAACTAAGGCTCAGACAGATTTGGCAACTTGCCTGTAAAGTGACATAGCTGCAGGGTGGCAATAGGAGAGTTCCGTATGACCAACCTGGCTCCAGGGATCACACGTACACTTCCTATAGTGCCATGCAGTTGCCAAGTTGCATTTCTTGGAAGAAAAACAAAACCCGTCTTTTCATTAATTGAAAAAAAAAAAATCTGAAGTTCTGGTTCCCATGGGTTATCCCAGTTCCCGGTATGTTTTCCCCTTTCCTCTAATTGTCTAGTCTCATTAATAAGAGGCCACCACACAGTTCCTTTTGTAATCCCTGGCTTAGCTCAGAGTCTGAAAGGAAAGGGGAGAAACCAGAAGATGCCACCGCCATCTGTTGCAGGTCCCTCAAGCTTCATGTTAACGAGTCCTTCTCTCCACGGTGACTCACACCCCACCGCCTGCCCCTCCCCACCAAGCCAAGCTGAGTTATGACTCATTCCGGCTTCTGACACTCTCAAAAGAACCATACATTTAGGTCCAGTCTTCGAGGTCAAGGAGCACCATGGGCTGCACCATTTGTGGCTGGCACACACCTCTCCTTCAACCAAGGGGAACTCCGTGCCCCTGTGGGTTTCTTCCTTTCAGCTAATCCTTCCCTCTTTGGTCCGTGAAAACACTGTCAGTGGATGGGATGCTCCTGGGTCAGAAATCAGGTCATGCATACTCCGAGGCTGAGACTTCAGGTGACTTCTGGGGATTCGTAAAAGAACTGGAGACTGGAGAAGTCAAGCCCTCTCTTAAGTGAAGCTCGTTAGGAATCCCAGCAAAAGCAGGAGCCCGTAGCGTTGGGTCATCACAGGCTCCTGGGCCTGCGGTTTCCTGGGCAGGTTATAATTAGCAGACAGCTCGCCCCGGAGGAGAGCAGGGACTGAGGCTCAGAGCTGGTCCTCCTGCCTCTGGCTTGGCTTCCCTCCAGCCTGCCCCATCATCATGTCCCTCTCACACTTAAGATCTTTAATGACTTCCTTTTACCCTCTACTTAACAACAGGAAGAATGCTTATGCAGTTTAAATGGAAAAGAAAAAAAAAACAACTCACTCCTCTCGCTCTGCCTCCCTGCCCGACCCACCCAGCGTCTTCTAGTCTCTAAGACTCATCCCTGCGGTTGACTTTTCTGACGGGCTAGCCTAAGCCAGCTGCTCACGCTGTATGTGTGTTTCACGTCTTGGACTTCCTTCCTGCTCAGTCCTACTGTGCATCACTGTACTCTGGTTTTCTGTCTGCTGGTGGTGGTTTAGTCGCTAAGTCGTGCCCCACTCTTGGGATCCCATGGACAGTAGCCTGCCAAGCTCCTCTGTCCATGGGTTTCTCCAGGCTAGAACACTGGAGTGGGTTGCCATTTCCTTCTCCAGGGGATCTTCCCCACCCAGCGATTGAACCCGAGTCTCCTGCATTGCAGGAAGATGATTTACCAACTAAGCTATGAGGGAAGCCCGGTTTTCTGTCTAATCATATATCTTCTCAATCATGTGATGAATTCCTTGAGGAACAAGACTCTATTAGTCCAAGTTACATAGTAGGTGTTAGAAATAATGGACAACATAGCAGGGTGATTGAGAAACTTACCTGTGTCTCTTTTTTAATGTTATTGCAGATTCACTGGAAGCAAAGGAAAGGTATCCTTTTCTAGGTTATGGAGATCAGAATTTTCTTTAATGTTAGTGAAGGCAGTTAATAGCCTTTTGGGGCCCCAAGGCTGAAAAAAAAAAAATAAGTGAGGTGGGCCCTTTTCCATTCAGTCTCATGGTTTCTTTCTTTCTTTTTTTTTTTTACTTCAAGTTACATTCCCACTGAAGTATAGTCTAAAGTGGAGATGGGACCTCTTCAGGCTTGGAAAACAGTGGGGGGACACAATTGGTGAGATGGCTGTGTCTTCTTGGCCTGGGTCAGAGCATGATTGTGCAGATATTGAGAGAACCAGTCCAACTGGAAGGTTATGGTGGTTATTATACTAGCTTGTTGTTGCTCAGCTGCCAAGTCATTTCCAACTCTTTGCAATACCAAGGATTGCAGCACACCAGGCTTCCCTGTCCTTCACTATTTCCGCGAGTTTGCTCAAACTCATGCCCATTGAGTCAGTGATGCTATCGAACCAGCTCATCCTCTGTTGCCCCCTTCTCCTTCTGCCTTCAATCTTTCCCAGCATCAGGGTTTTTTCCCAATGACTCAGCTCTTTGCATCAGGTGGCCAAAGTATTGGAGCTTCAGCATCAGTCCTTCCCATGAATATTCAGGATTGATTTCCTTTAGGATGGACTGGTTTGACCTCCTTGCTGTCCTGAGGGTTGAGTGCAGTGGCCTCTGGAGTTCTGGCAAAGCTCCCTGTGGCTGAGCTGGTGCATCGATGGGGGACTGCTAGTGTAAGCACTCACTTTCTGATCATCGATGAGAACCGAGAAAGGGCTTCTATTCAGCAACAGCAATACTAGGGACTAGAAATGAAAACTGAGGCTGTTGCCTCCTTACTATACTCCCACCTCCATCATTTTCCTGGATCTGGTAAGCTCTAGGCTTTTTATAGGGTCCAGATGAGAAAGGGGGATTGGTGTGGGTACATCTAAGATAGAATTTATTTGATAAATAAGAGCTTTATGGGAATACTTGTATGTAATGAAGGTGCCTTGTCAACAAAGGAAATAGACCACTAACCTTGCAAATGAATCAGATGGAATGAGAAGGGTTTCAGTCCAATAAGCATGTATGGAGCTTGATGCTGAGAATATCATGGTGGATAAGCCATAGACCCTCCCTATATAGTGTCCTTGGCAAACTATGGGCTTCCCTGGTGGCTTAACTGGTAAAGAATCCGCCAGCAATGAGGGAAACCTGAGTTCGATCCTTGGGTTGGGAAGATCCCCTGGAGCAGGGAAAGGCTTCCAGTCCACTGGCCTGGAGAATTCCATGGACTGTATAGTCTGTGGGGTCTCAAAGAGTTGGACACGACTGAGACTTTCACTTTCACTTGGGCAATCTATGAGGTCGACCGCATGGCCACATAATCAAGAACTTCTGTAATTGAATTTGTTGTATGTTGAGGTAGAGGGAAGCACTGAAGGGGCGGGGGAGCTTAGCCTGGATTGAGGAAGCAGGGAAGATTTTCTAGGGTATATTGTACTTGAACTTGCCCTTGCTGGCAAATGAACTAATTTGTGATAAGAGAGAGAGAGAGAAAGAGAAAGGGTATTCTAAACATTGAGGATACAGAGATAGAAATTTGTATGAACTATCTTGGATGTGGGGGCATTTATATATACTTGGATGTTACTGGAAAATGAAGTGTGTGACTTTAGTGGTGGAAGATGAGGTTAGAATGCTAAACAAGTCCAGAACCAGAGAACCCTGGACCACATCCCAAAGATGAGGGGCAGAAATCAGAGGGTTTTAAGGAGGTCAAATTTCAGCTTTAGAAACAGATTAATTAGTGCATGCTCGGAGATGGTTGGATGGCATCACCGACTCGTGAATACATGAGTTTGAGTAAGCTCTGGGAGTTGGTGGTGGACAGGGAAGCCTAGCGTACTGCAGTCCATGGGATCACAAAGAGTCAGACGGGACTGAGCGACTGAACTGAACTGAGGTCTTATGAATAAATCCTGAAACCTCAGTGTTTTTTCAGTGGCTTTATGCAGTGTCCATACCAAGGGTAGTGGTGATGTCTTGATGAAGATGACAATGCTGATGAAGACAGAAAGTAACAAATAATGCCTCGGTACGTGTCAAGGTTACCCTAAGTGCTTTATACATATTTCTCTTAATCCTTATAACAACCCTAAAATGTAGAACTATTATCTATTCCCATTAGACAAGCGGGAAAATTGAGGCAAAAGAGGAATCAGATTCGAGATATAGCTGGTTCTGGATGGCCAACACCAGAACTAGTTTTGAACACATCCATAGGAAGGAACAACTTCAGGGAACAGGGTATTTAGTGGGTAGGAAAACAGTCACTGCCCCCTGGGAAGAGTCCTGAGAACAGAGACCATGGCCTGGAGTGTGGAAGCACGTAGGACCTTGGGGGAGAGAAATGGTAGACAGGTGTCATTCCTGAGTATTTTGTCAAGGATGACACAAGTGGTCCGTGAATTCATTCAGCCCCTATTGAACACAGCTCTGTGGCAGTTTGTGGGCTAGACCCAAAGAAACACATCCTCCCTGGCTTTTAGAAGCATCTGGTTGATTCTAGGAACGGCAGAGAGACAGGCAGACAGAAACCTGTAAATTCTTCCCTTTATTTTCATCCATCTTATAATATGCACGTGCATGCTAAGTCGCTCCAATCATGTCCAACTCTTTTCTACCTCATGGACCGTAGCCCATCAGCTCCCCATTCATGGGATTTCCCAGGCAGGAATATTGGGGTGGTTGCCATTTCCTGCTGCATTCGATCTTTCCAACCTTGGGATAGAACCTGCCTCCCCAGCGTCTCCTACATTGGCAGGCAGATTCTTTACCACTAGCACCGCCTGGAAAGCCCCCATAATATGCATAGGTAATTTTTTTTTTTCTGCCTGTCCAATGTCCATTTTCTTTCTTTTGATTTTCCTTTTAGGAATTACCCCTCAACCATGTTGCTCAACACTCATAGGGTTGACCTGAGATGCAAACTAAAGTGGTCAGGCATTCTGTCTCTAGAATCTGACTTTTGAGTGGAATGACATAGTAATGAGAAATGGCTGTCGCTGCTTCATCTGGCACCCTAAAGAGGCTTTCCTTTGGTTCCCGGAGTTGAGGGTGCTGGAGCACACAGCTTGCTTTCTTTATAGTCATGTGTTTTCTCATATCATCATCTATCTATTTAAGTGCCTAGCTGTCTATCTAAAATCATACTGTATATAATTGTGTGTGGGTTTCCAAAGTGGCTAGGTGGTAAAGAACCTGTCTGCCAATGCCAGAGCCAGAGATGCGAATTTCTTCCCTTGGTCAGAAAGATCCCCTGTAGGAGGAAAAGGTAATCCAGTCAAGCATCTGCCTGCAATGCGGTAGACCTGGGTTCGATCCCTGGGTCGGGAAGATTCCCTGGAGAAGGAAATGGAAACCTACTCCAGTATTCTTGCCTGGAGAATCCCATGGGCAGAGGAACCTGGTGGGCTAGAGTTCATTGGGTTGCAAAGAGTCGGACACGACTGAGCGACTTCACTTCACTTCACTTCATGCTTGCCTGGGAAATCCCATGGACAGAGGAACCTGGTAGGCTACAGTCCCTGGGGTTGCAAAAAGTCGGACAAGACTGAGTGACTGAGCACAGCATAAATGTGTGTTTATATACTTTTTTTTTTGCTTATATTGGCTAATTGTTTTCTGTTGCTTTCAACCAAAGACATTTAATTAATGTGTAACATTTTCTGGTATCTTTCTGCCTTGGTTTTTCTCCCTGTAAAATGGGAATAGTAAAACTTGCTATGTTCCCTCAGGAGGTTGTAGATTAAAGGTGCATGTCAATAAAATGCTTTCAGAGGCTTGGATGAGAGTTTCTATAGAACTACAAAGTCTCCTTCTCAATTTTAGCTGAACTTTCAAAGAGGGACCTTCTTTATATACCATAAAACAGCTTTTATCCTGAGAGGATGTGTTCCTGGTTTTACTGTCTCTGTAAACAGTTTAAGGATTGCTCCATACTTGCTGTGTTCCCAAAGCTACCATTCGAGATGAAAGCTCAGCTTTATTTGGCGTGAGAAGTTGCTGTGTGACATGGGAGGTGCTGTGGCTTTATGGCTCTTATGTGTTACTTAGTGATAAGGAAGTTGGGCCAAATTCTCATGTTGTTACTTTTTCGGCTTTTTAGGGTTAATACATTCTTACCTTAAATCAAAATAAAATGTAGAACCCCCACTGATTTTAGAGTAAAAAAGAGCTGCATCATTTTAGAGTATTTGCCAATTTTGAAAGTGTGTATAGTAATAAACACTACAACACCTACAGATTCTAGACTATATGATTTTCAAAACACCTATACTTTCCTTTAGGCCAGTGTAAATTCTAGAGTATCTGGAAGAAGCCAGCTATAGATATGACGTTTTTGTATGTGCGCTCAGTTGTGCCTGACTCTTTGAGATTCCATGGACTGTAGCTGGCCAGGCTTCTCTGTCCATGGAATTTTCACTAGAGTGGGTTGTCATTCCCTTCTCCAGGGGATCTTCCTGACCCAGGGGTCAAAGCCATGTGTCCTGTGTCTCCGGCATTGGCAGGCAGATCCTTTACTACTGTGCCACTTGGGAAGCCCATACATCAGACTACTGAGTTATTATTTTAAGTGAACCATTTTTACAATATGCAAACATTATGATAATACCACTCATCAGAGAACATTTAGAAATGCATAAGGGTAGAAAAATACAGAAAAATGCATCAGTATTTCAGTAGACTTGCTGCCCTAAATGGCTTCCCTTGTGGCTCAGCTGGTAAAGAATCCGTCTGCAATGCAGGAGACCTGGGTTCAATCCCTGTGTTGGGAAGATCCCCTGGAGAAGGGAAAGGCTACCCACTCCAGCATTCTGGTCTGGAGAATTCCGTGGACTGTATAGTCCATGGGGTCCCAAAGAGTCAGACATGACTGACTTTCACGTCACTCACTTCTTCCTGACCATTCCTTTGTCATTCAGCTGCCAGCACCAGGCATGGCAGAGTCGGTATGTATGGGTATGGGTAGGTCTTCAGCCCAACTTCCAAGGTAGTGACTTTATTGTAGCAGGCCCCTCAGTCCAATCATAGCAGTTGACTCCGATTTATGAAGCACTAACTAACGGCTTTTTGTAGAGTTTTCTTTCTTAGGCACTCTTCACAAGTAGTTAAAAACATGAGCCTGATATATTAAGTTGACCCTAAAAATGCATTCCACTGTATAGTAGGTGGAGACAAATACTATTTGATTCCACTTCTATGAGGTATCTAGAATAGTCAAATTCATAGTGTCAGAAAATGCATTGGTAGATACCAGGGCCTGGGGCTGGGGGGTGGTGGTGGAAAGGAGTAATGGGGACTTACTGTTTAAGGGGAACCAAGTTTCAGTTTAGGAAAGTGAAAAATCCTGAAATTGGATGACAGTGAGAATTTATACAACCATCTGAGTGGACTTGGTGCTGCTGAAATGTACAGTTATGTATGGTTAAAGTATTAACAGGAGGGGTTATATTATGTGATTTTCACCACAAGAAAAGAACATTTTAAAAGGCCTTAAAACAAAAGAAAAAAATGAGTCTAACGGAGACTTCCTTCTTCTGCCACTTAGAAACTGTGTGACCTTGGACACGTAACTGAAACTTTCTGTGCCATGGTTTATTAATCTATAAAAAGAGGATAGAGGAGCGTGGTGTGGGGGGGCTACAGTCCATGGGGCCGCCTCAATTAGGGGGCTTCTCTAGTGGCTCATATGATAAAGAATCTGCCTGCAATGTGGGAGACCTGGCTTCAATCCCTGGGACTGGAAGATTCCTTTGGAGAAAGGAACAGCTACCCACTCCTGTATTCTTACCTGGAGAGTCCTGTGGGCAGAGGAGCCTAGTGGGCTACAGTCCACGGGGTTGCAAAGAGTCGGACGTGATAGAGCCACTAACAATTTCGTTTTTTCACTTTCAAAAGGAGGATAAGGGACGTTTCTGTTTCTTAGGCCCAAGACAGGTTGCAGTATTTGCAGGGCCTAGTACTGATTGAAAATGTAGAGCACCATGTCCAAACGTGATGGCCTTTCTGAGGTCGGGTCCATGCATGACTTGAAGCTGTCCCTCCTAGAGCTGTTAAGGTGATTGCTGGGCCTCGGACAGGGGAGGAACTCAGTACATTCCAGGTGTTAATAAAGGGTGGAGAGGTATGTAATGTTTCTCGTACTTTGCAAAACAAAGAACTGAGGATCTAGAAAATAAAGCAATTTACCCAACAAGGCCAGACAGCTGAGCCACTAAAGAAGGAACAAGAGCAAGAGAAAATAAACTTGTTCTGAATCCATGGGATGCCAGCAGAGGGGTGGTGAGGAGAGCCAGGGGCCAGGAACCCACTCATTTCTCTCATTGTCAAGGGAACAGCAAAGGAGGAGTGTGTGTCTTATGTCTATGCCACCTGAGGACACTTACCAGGTTAAAGGTGGGACTGAGAGCCATTGACTCAGGTTGGGCTATTGCTGAGATACCGTCACTGTTCAGTCGCTAAGTGATGTCTGACTCTTTGCGACCCCATGGACTGCAGGACACCTGGCCTCCCTGTCTATCACCAACTCCCGGAGTTTGTCCAGGTTCATGTCCATTGAGTTGGTCATGCTGTCTCACCATCACATCCTCTTCTGCCCTCTTTTCTTTTTGCCTTCCATCTTTCCCAGCTTCTGGGTCTAGCAGAACTTTTTGATCTATTTTGATCAGAAACTTAAGCCTGTGTACCGTTTCTCAGGCCTGCGGTTTCCTAAGACCTTGAATGACTC
>SJYV01045407.1:0-28266 GCA_006410875.1 Neotragus pygmaeus | reverse complement strand
ACTGAACTGAACTGAAAAAACATATCACTAAAAAGCAACATAAAAATAAAAGTTTTATTGTCTTTGCTCCTATATTTAAAGCTGTAGTTCATCTGGAACTGATCTGATATGGTATGAGATAGGGATCAAAAAATTTTTTTTCCCATTCAATTGACCCAACACTGTGTATTGAAATATTTATTCATTGCATTGCATACCTGGATCTTCGTTCCAGACCAGGGACTGAACTTGAGCTGTCGGCAGTGAAAGCATTGAGCCCTAACCATTGGACTGCCAGGAATTACCTACACAATTTTCTTTTAAGTGGTTTTAATGTAGCAGGTTCTGTCGTATAGAGGTGGGCAAAGCAAAGCCCTTGTTGTCACAGACCTTATGGTCTAGTGAGGGTGACAGTAAATAAAAATATATGAAGGATGGTGTGGGGGGCACTCCGCAGAAAGAGAGAGGCAGTGGAACTTCCCTCAACAAAGCAGAGGGGTCCTGAGGAGAGGTGAGCCTGCTGTCCGCCAACTCAGCCCCCAGGTGAGTGAGAGACAATCAAATTCGACAGGGGTTCCATCAAAGCAGTTCCGCTTTATTGCCGCCAGTTCCCAGCTTATATAGGCAAGCAGGGAGGGCCTTTCCACAGTTCTATCAATCAAGTTAAAGGTCAAATCGTTATGTTTCCAGTTGCACCAATCGTGTTAAAGGTCAGCCTTCAGTTGCACCAATCGTGTTAAAGGTCAGCCTTCAGTTGCACCAATCACATTAAAGGTCAAATCACGTGCCTTCATTGTAACAAGTCTATAGTGGTCGCGTGCTGTCCACATGCACAGAAACTAGGAGAGCCAATCAAAAACTTTAACAACATAAACTACGCCCCCACTCCTTCCTGTAGGCGCCATCTTAGTTTCCGACCACAAAGCTAGCCTATCCATTTTTAAGGTTTCCCATTTAGGGCTCCACAGGATGGATGAATGCTGAGGTCAAAAATAAAGGAGAGAAAGGGGCTATACCATAATGTGTTTGGCCAGTTTACTGTTGTAGGTTCCTTGGGCTGGGTCTAAAATGCTTTAGTGTCATAAATAGCATTAGTGTGAGCATCTTTAAAGCAAGTCTTTAAAAATATTTCTGATTACTTCCTTGTAATAATGGATAGATAAGGTCTTATGCAACAAAGAATATGATTTTCTTGGGTTTTGGTACGTATTTCCAAGTTGCCCCACAGGAAGAACTTATCAGTTTACACTCCCCAGTGCCCAAAGGTGTCAGGAGCTGAGCTGTCCAGGTTTCAGTGATGAAAGGGGTACCTTTGGGGGACATTGAAAGTCCATGAATATAGAGAGTCCCTTCCTCTTCCTGAAAGTGGGGCCCAGCTGGCTGCTCGCCTCTCAGAAGCCAATAAAGAGGCCAGGTTGGTGGAAATGAAAATTTGCTTTATTTTGGATGCCAGCAACTCAGCAGGTGAGGGCGAGGCAGACACCTGTTCAAATGCTAACTTGTCCCCTGACAATCAGGGGGCAAGAGCTTTTATAGACAGAGGGAGGGAGAAACAGCACAGTCAGCTCTGACAGTCATCTTGAACTTGGTCACCAGTGGTCTGACCAGCATCATCTTGATTGTTTTAGGTGCAATTAACCTTCAGTTCCACAGTCAGTTTGTTCGCGTTTCTCTGAGGCCAGTTCTCACAATTGTGGCAGATTGCATCATGGCTATGGAGAAGACAGTGGCACCCCGCTCCAGTACTCTTGCCTGGAGAGTCCCGTGGACGGAGGAGCCTGGTAGGCTGCAGTCCATGGGGTCGCTGAGAGTTGGACACGACTGAGCAGTTACACTTTCACTCTTCACTTTGATGCATTGGAGAAGGAAATGGCAGCCCACTCCAGTGTTCTTGCCTGGAGAATCCCAGGGACGGGGGAGCCTGGTGGGCTGCCATCTATGGGGTCGCACAGAGTTGGACACGACTGAAGCGACTTAGCAGCAGCAGCAGCAGCATCGTGGCTATAGGCTAGTCATCCTGTGGTTAACGTTTTCCACATGGTGGGGGCTTTATCTATAAGACAGCTCACAGGATATGGCTCAGAAGCTAATCTATAGCCCTTGAGAAGGAGCTAAAAGTCCTTGCCTCTGTTTTATGACGTTATTATTATTATTGGGTCTTCTTTGTTTTCCTTCGTTTCTGCATTTTCTCACTTCTCTGATTAAACTTATTCTTTGGCTAATGTTCCATAAACAACAGGCAGGCAGATGACATGGGGGACAAGGACCTCGTCCTGCTGTTTCACTCCCACCTCTATGCCTTCGCCTTTGATATTTAATTCATTTACAGTCCCTTTCCGCCTTTCTCTCAACCCCAGTCCTAAGCCAATTTTCACATCACTCTGACCTCTGCCGTCATGGCACTCAATCATATATTCATAGTGTTGTAGTATCTATCTGTTTCAAGTGATTTTATATCTTAGTTTCTAGAAGATTATTTTTTCCAGGAGCATGTAGCCAAGGGTAGCACACAGGATAAACGTGTAATAGAGTCGAGGTAGAAATGGTGCCAGTCAACTGCCAGCTCACCAGAGACAGACATCAAAGATGGTACTGCCTCCACTCAGAGGGGCAGTCTGATGTCTTTTTAACCAAGCATCTGGGGGAATGCTTCAGACCCCAGGCCCAATTACCATATGGACTTGGGGAAGCACTGACCACTGGAGCCAACTGGTCAACCCAAAGGGGCTTTTGGCAAAATAATAATAGAACGTGCTGCTGCCTGAGGTTGCACTGACAGTGACTTGTCCATTTCCGGAGACAGTCACCAGGAGGGCCCGGGCCACCGGGAGGAGCCTGCTCGATGTTCCCTACGGAGCCGGCGAAGGAGAGAAATTGGACCTCTACCTTCCCGAGGCAGTATCTGAAGGTAACTGGGGGCTGGTGGTTGCCCTCGGATCTCAGCTGGGAGCCCTGCCTCGGCCCACATGCCCTTTGTTTTATCCTACAGCTATGCCTTTCCTGGTGTTTTTTCACGGAGGATACTGGCAGAGCGGAAGGTGAGTCAGGGAATGTGGATGAATGGAGAAAAGGAGATTCATCTTTGCCTGGCCTCTTGCTTTCCTGGGACTGCTGCAACAACTTACTACAAACGTGGGGGTTTCCTGGGACAGAAATGTCTTCTCTCACAGTTCTGGAGGCCAGAAGTCTGAAATCAAGGTGTGAGCAGGGCCGCACTCCCTCCAAAGGCTCCAGCTTCTGGGGGCTCCCAGCTTTTCTCACCTTGTGGCTGCATCACTTCAGACTGAGCTTTCCCCTTCGCAGGGTCTTTGTGTGTCTGCATCTCCATCCTTCCTCTCATTTCTGTTATAACATCACCAGTTATTGGGCTTAGGTCCCATCCTAAATCCAGGATGATCCCATCTCAAGATTCTTAATTATGTCTGCATGGTGTTGTGCCCAGTCACTTCAGTCGTATCTGACTCTTTGTGACCCTATGGACTGTAGCCCACCAGGCTGCTCTGTTCATGGGGTTCTCCAGGCAAGAATACTGGAGTGGGATGCCATGCCCTTCCCCAGGGGATCTTCCTGACCCAGGGATTGAACCCACATCTCCTGAGTCTCCTGCATTGCAGGTGGAGTCTTTACCCACTGAACCACCTGGGAAGCCCAAGTCTGCATAGACCCTATTGCCAAATAAGGTCACATTTACAGGTACCAGGGTTTAGGATTTGGACATGTCTTTTGAGGAAGGACACTGTTGAACCCACTATATTCAGTGAAAAACATGTTCAGTCTACTCTCCAATCATGGAAAACCACAGTGACTAACCATCCCATTTTGCTCAGAACTGAGTGGTTTCCCAGGGGTTGGGGCCTTTAGCAGTAAAAAAAGAGAGAGTCCCAGGCAAACTGAGATTGGCCCCAGTGGTACCCTAAGATAAGCAGAGGGGTATTTGAGACTTTCACGGACACTGTTGTTCCCTAGGATCATACTAAGGAGTTGCTTATTACAGGATCTACTGCCCTTCATCCACAGCATTTTAATGCTCCATTTATTGCATTTTTACCCTTCGCCTTGTGAAGCTCCTTGCGTGTCTGATCTCCTTCAATTCTCAAAAACAGCCTCTGAAGAGAAAGAACATAATTATCTCGATTTTACAGAGGAAGAAACCGGGCTTGGAGGTTACATAGAGTCTCTAGGGTGCCGCAGCTAGCAAGTGATGTGGCAAGGACAGAGCCTCACTTCTTCCCTTACGGCCCTGGGTCAGAGAGGCCAGGGCTCTGGGTGGACCAGACACCGAAGCAGTCTAGTGGCCAAGGCCTCCAGTTGTTATGACTTTGTCTCCTTCTGCAGTAAAGACACGTCAGCCTTCATGGTCAACCCACTGACAGCACAGGGAGTGGCCGTGGTGATAGTGGCTTATGACATTGCCCCCAAAGGTAATGAGGGTGGTCTTGCAGGTACAAGGGCCATTGGGATTTGGAGGGGGGAGAGCCCCTGATGGAGCCTGACACAGCTCCTGCCCTCTGCACAGGCACCCTGGACCAGATGGTAGACCAGGTGACCCAGAGCATCGTGTTTGTCCAGAAGCAGTATCCAGGCAACCAGTGGGTGTCACTGCAAATTTTTCTTTTATCAGATTGGGTGGGAAGACAGTGGATTCACCTCCTTGGATGCAGCCCAGCCATCCCCTCTGGCTTTGAGCAGAAGGCAAATGGGGACCCCTCGATATACTGGCCTGTTGCTTTGATTACACTGAAGGCAAACTCTGCTCTCTGCTCTGACCCACTGAAGGGGAATTTACCTGTGTGGACACTCTGCTGGGGCCCAGCTCGCTGCCATGATGCTCCTGACCAACTGGACCAAGCATGGAGTCATGCCCAACCTCAAAGGTTTCCACGGGAAATGAGTCTGACCAGGCAGCCTTCACCCTGCCCTGATGGGCCTGAGGGTCTATACCAGTTGCTTGAAATCTCAACAGCTGTGAGCAGCTTGACCTGGGGGCTTTGGGCCCAGGGAGCAGGGCCTGCTTTGCTTCTTCTCTGCCCCTTCCCTTGTCTTGCCCCTCTGGCCCTGAAGGCAGGCTGGCCCCATCTTGCCCCATCCGGTGCTTACAAGAGGCCCAGTCTGGGTGGGGCCTTGGCCCCACCTGTAGCCTGGCTCAGTGACTGTTCTTTACCTTCACAGGCTTCTTCCTGCTGAG
The DNA here is from genome assembly GCA_006410875.1 of Neotragus pygmaeus. Classification (NCBI taxonomy): domain Eukaryota; kingdom Metazoa; phylum Chordata; class Mammalia; order Artiodactyla; family Bovidae; genus Neotragus; species Neotragus pygmaeus. The sequence continues at coordinate 23,102 of SJYV01045407.1, read as the reverse complement.
TGGGGTCTACGACCTGGAGCCCATCATGCACACCTCTGAGAATGCCCCCCTCCTCCCAACCCTGTAAGTCACTTTCCCCTCATCCCCCTCAGCTGGCCTGCAGCCAGTGAGGAGGGCCAGGGCTGCAGCAAAGGCTTTCCTCTGTCCTGACCACACCTACCCCCACACCAGGGAGGATGCTCAGAGGAACAGCCCACTGTGGCACCTGGAGACGGCCCCCACCCAGCCCGGCTATCCAGCCTGCCGCATCCTGGTGATTGTGGGCCAACACGACAGCCCTGAATTCCACCGACAGTCTAGGGAGTTTTACCAGGTACCCCAAGCACCCCTCTTTTGGCTCGAGGTTGAGGGTCGTCCAATCTTATTATCTTCCTGTTTATTTCACCCAAATGGACCCTATGACACCAGTCATTTCTTCCACAAATACTTAGTGAGCACCTGGTAAGCAGGTGCGAGAGCCCTTCTCCACCTCCACTGCCCTCCCCACCAACGAGCCTCATGTTTCCTCTTCCCTCATTTCTCTTGCACAGACATTGTGCCACAGAGGGTGGAAAGCCTCCTTTGAAGAGGTCCCCAATATGGACCACTTTGAAATCCTTTGGAACCTAACCCAGGAGGACTACTTGCTCACCCAGGTAGGGTGCATCCCTTCACTGTGGACAGAATGTGTCTTGGCATAGCCCTTACACGTGAGGCAGGGTGGGCAGGCAGAGGGAACAGGGAGTCCCCTTGCTGGTTCTTTGGCATCCTGGCATCCAGGAGGCCTGACACGAAGGATGGAGGGCCACGCTTGCTTCCTGAACTTCACCACCCTCTGAAACAGCCCCAGGCGATCTGCAGAGGCTGGTCCTGGGCACACAAATGGGGTCTTCAGGGGGCCAGGCAGGTATGAGAAGTATTAGCCTGCTTGTGTGTAAGCACAGACACAACGCCAGCTCCATGGGGATAGGTTGGATGGATTTGACCACATGAATGTTTAGTACAAATTTAATGTGGTGAACCCTTTTAAAAGTGTAAGGATAATAATAAAAAAAGTCTAAAGATAAAAAGGAACCCTTCTACACTGTTGATGGAATGTAAATTGGTGCAGCCACTATGGAGAACAGCATGGAGTTTCCTTAAAAAACTAAAATTAGAGTTACCATATGATCCAGCAGTACAACAATTCCACTCGTAATTTATGTCCAGAAAAGTCAAAACTCTAATTCGAAAAGATACATGCATCCCAATGTTCATAGCAGCACTATTTATAATAGCTTAAATGTCCACCCATAGATGAATGGATAAAGAAGATGTGTTTTATACAAATACACACAAACACTGGAATTTTACTCAGCCATAAAAAGAATGATATAATGCCTTTTGCAGCAATATAAATGGACCCAGAGATTATTATACTAAGTGAGGTCAAAGACACATTTCACTTATATGTGGAATCTTAAAAAACAATACAGGTGAATTTATTTACAAGACCAAAATAACTCACAGACAAGAAAGCAAACTTACAGTTACCAAAAGGGAAAGAGGGGGATAAATTAGGAATTTGGAATTAACAGACATGTAAAATAAACAGCAAGGACCTACTACTGTGTGGTAGAGGGAACTATAGCAGAGGGAACTATATTCAGTATTTTGTGATCATCTATAATGGAAAAGAACTTGAAAAAGAGTATATATATATATAACGTAATCACTTTGCTATATACCTGAAACATTGTAAATCACCTACACTTCAATTTAAAAATTTATTTTAAAAAGTCAAAAGATAGATTGGGGAAAATATTTTCCATGCCAGAAAATATACAGTTACTACTACTTTCTTTTTTCTTTTTCTCAGAAAGTGGGTACCTGATTAGCTTTACTTTTTTTTTTTAATATTTACTTTTCCCCTCCAGTTTTATTGAGTTAAAATTGACATACCGAGCTGTATAACTTTAAGGTTACAGCATAGTGATTTGACTTACGAACATCATGAAATGAACCATGATAGTGTTAGTGAACATCTACCATCTCGTAGACACAAAAGAGAAGAAAAAGAAAATTTTTCCCTTGTAATGAGAATTCTTAGGATTTATTCTGTCAACGACTTTCATATATAACATACAGCAGTGTTAATTAAATTTATCACATTGTACATCATATCCCTAGTGCTTATTTATCTTATAATTTATCTTATAACTGTAAGTCTGTACCTTTCACCATCTTCCTCCAATTCCCCCTCCCTCCAGCCCTGATTAGCTGCCACCACGATAGGACTTTTATAACATTCAGATTTTCGGTTTGGTTTGGTTTGGTTTGGCTGTTTGGGGATCTTAGTTCCTCAACCAGTGATTGAGCCCTGGCCCTCCAAAGTGAAAGTCCAGAGTCCTAACCACCGGACTGCCAGAGAACTCCCTATAGCATTCGGTTTTAATTAACATAGTTAATATCCTTACCACACAAAGAGCACTTTCAAAGCAGTTGCTGTTTAGTCGCCAAGTCATGTCCAGCTCTTTTGCAGCCCCTTAAACTGTAGCCCACCAGGCTTCTCTGTCCATGGGATTTCCCAGGCAAAAATACCAAAGTGGCCATTTTCCTTCTCCAGGAGATTTTCTGGGGTCGAACCCATGTCTCCTGCATTAGCAGGTGGATTCTTTACCACTGAGCCATCAGAGAAGTCCTTCAAATCAATAAAATGGTTCTTTTTCTTTTTTTAACTGAAATTAGGTGGTTTGCAATAGTATGTGTAACATAGTGAAACAATATTTTTATATAGCTTATTCTCCACTGAAAGTTATAAAATGTTGGCTGTATTCCATGCAGTGTACAATATAACCTTGTAGCTTATTTATTTTACATATAGTAGTTTGTACCTCTTATTAAGTGTAATAAGAGCAGGTCTTATTCCTCTTTAAGAACAGAAATAAATAGAAAAAATGGACAAAGAATTAGTGATAATTAAAAAATAAATATAGGTGGCCAGTAGACACGGTAGAAGATTAAAATGCACTATTGTGCATAGTGTATCAGTATGTGCATAGTGCATCCCTTGTGGCTCAGCTGGTAAAGAATCCACCTGCAAAGCAGGAGACCTGGGTTCAATCCCTGGGTTGGAAAGATCCCCTGGAGAAGGGAAGGGCTACACACTCCAGTATTCTGGCTGGAGAATTCCATGGACTGTATAGTCCATGGGGTTGCAAAGAGTCAGACACAACTGAGCGACTTTCACTTTCATTTCACATTGATCATAGAAATGTGACTGAAAATGAGTCCTCTCCCACCTCTCAATGGAAATGTTCTAGTATAATTATGTCCAGTGCTGATGAGAATGTCGTGAAGTGGGGGAGGCTTCCTTGGTCCTTCTGGTGGAAACACATGTCAACTTGATGTTTCTGGGGTACAGCTTGGCAAAATGGATGCAAGTCTGCTGACCCAGTAATTCTGATGCTTGGAATTTGTTTTCAGGATAATCAGAGAAACACTGAAAGATAGTCTCTACAGCTTTATTAATGTTCAAAACTTGGAAACAACCTAAATATCTAATGAGGTTAAATTCTGCTATAATTAGGTAATAGATTGAAGTTTGTGAAAACTTCTTAGGATATGTTAAATTGATTCAAAAGTAAGAGCAAAAACACAAAAAATAACTAACCTAGCATCTCCCTAGTTTTACGATACTTACACAGCCAGACCCTTAGAGGCATGATGTATAGGCATACGAAAAAAACCATTTACCAGTGGTATCGCAAGTGCTTTAAAAAAAAATCCATTTCCTACCGTGAACGTGTGTTATTTTTTAAAATCAATACTCCTTGTTTAATTAATTTAATTTCTTTATTTGGCCATGCTATGTAGCATGTGGAATCTTAGTTCCCCAGCCAGCGATCAAACACCACGCTCCCTGCATTGGAAGCATGGAGTCTGAGCCACTGGACCACCAGGGACACATCCCTTGTATTACTTTTTTAACTGAGGAAAAAAACAAGCATTCACGAATGTGTACACATATGTGCTTGGTTGGGTCTGACCAGGGGATCTTCCAAACCCAGGGATCCAACACGCATTGCCTGCATTGGCAGGCGGGTTCTTGAACACTGAGCCACCTTAGCCATAAATGACATCTGTTTTTAAAAAACCTAATAAATATTCTAGATTTGGGAAGCCATATGGTCTCTGACAAACCTACCCAACTCTTGCCATTGCTACTCAAAAGCTGCCTCGTGGGCTTCCCTGGTGGCGCAGTGGTAGGGAATCTGCCTGCGAAGGCAGGAGACATAGGAGATCCAGGTTGGATCCCTGGGTTGGGAAGATCCCCTAGAGGAGGAAATGCCAACCCGCTCCAGTACTCTTGACTGGAGAATCCCATGGAGGAGCCTGGCGGGCTACAGTCCACGGGGTCGCAGAGTCAGACACAACTGAAGCGACTTAGCACACACATGCTCCAATAAAACTATTTATGGATGCAGAAATTTGAATGTTAGGTAATTTTTACATGTCACAAAAAAAATCCTTGTTTCGATTCTTTTCCCCAACTGTTTAAAAACATCAAGCCATTCTTATCTCATGGTTCATACGGAAACAGGCAGCAAGCCAGAGGGAAGTGTATGTTTGGTTCATGGAAACATTTCGAAGGAGAGATGGAAAGGAGCTCATTTAAGTTACATTTCTGTGACCACAAAGGCAGCCTGTTTCTTTAATCAAATTCCTTCCCAAGAGATCCTCTCAAGAGCCTCTCCAACTCCAGAGCTATTGTCTTTTTTCCTTCCTGCTGCAGATTATTTTGAAAACAATCTTCCAGGAGTCCTGACGACACCTGAACCCTGCCACCGCCAGCAAGTATCCCGACTGGGAAGCTTCTCCGGGACCCCCACTGCCTCTCCTCCCGCTGGCCTCAGCTCTACCCGAGCCCAGGAGCGCCTCTGTTTGTTCACTGGTGCCCCCAGCCCCCGCCAGAACCCATTCTTCATGCTCCTCCGAACCTGAGTACAAATCTCCACGGCCCTCCTCCCGCCTGGATCAAGGGGGCTCCAGGGAAGGTCTGGCCCAGGTCCACGCCCTGTGTGTTGCCCAGAGCCACCCCTCTGGCTGAGAAGGTGAAGCAGAAATGACAACTTGCAACCAACACGAAGAGAAAGAGCTCTCTAAACCAGTTTTGGTCCTGTTTTTGTTTTTGTTTTGCCAAACCACATGGCTTGTGGGATCTCAGTCCCCAGACCAGGGATTGAACCACAAAAGCCCCGCACTGGGAGTGTGGAGTCTTAACCACTGGACCGCCCAGTGCTTAAGGGAAGTCCCTGTTCCTTTTTTTTTTTGCTCCACTTTTTCATGTCTGCTCCGTCTTGGGCTCCACCTGACGTCTGGCTTCCTCCCAGAAAGCCCTGGGATGTTATCTTTGGGACTAACACTTTGGCCAGATTAGCCCTGGTGGCTCAGTGGTAAAGAATCTGCCTGCCAATGCAGGAGACATGGGTTTGATCCCTGATCCAGGAAGATCCCACATGCTGTGGAAAAGCTAAGCCCGTGCGCCACAGCCATCGATCCTGTGTCCTGGAACCCGGGAGCCACAGCCATCGAGCCTGTGCCCTGGAGCCTGGGAGCCATAGCTACTGAGCTCATGTGCCGCAGCTGCTGAAGCCTGCACAGCATAGAGCCTGTGCCCCGCAAGAGAGGCCACTGCAGTGAGAGGCCCTCATGGCACCGCTGGAGAGTAGCCCCTGCTTTCCACCACTAGAGAAAAGCCCGCACTGCCGTGAAGACCCGGCAGAGCCAAAAATAAATGAATAAATAAAACAGAAGCCCAAATAAGCTACAAGGACTTGTTGTATGGCACAGGGAAAATAGCCGATATAACAACTATATATGGAGTATAATGTTTAAAAATTGTAAGTCACTATGTTTGTATACATGAAGGTTAATGTATATAATATTGTAAATCAGCCATGCCTCAAGAAAATCTCAATAAATGGCTCAGATTAAAAAATATGTACATATGTGTGTATATGAGTGTGTTTTGTGTGTGTGTGTTGTTTACATTGGCAAAATGAGTAAAGGGTACATGATTATTCCTGGTACTATTATTGCAACTTTAAAATGATAAAAATAAAAGTCACCAAAAAGTGGAATTTCCCTGGTGGTGCAGTGGCTGAGACTCCACACTCCCAGTGCAGGGGGCCCAGGTTCGATCCTTGGTCAGGGAACTAGGTCCTAAAGACAAAACTGAAAGATCCTACACGCCTCAGCTAAGACCTGGCGCAACCAAATACATAAGTAAAATAAATATTTAAAAATTTAGATGTTAAAAAATGGACCCCAGACATAGGAGATCAGAGGCTCAAATTGGTAGAAGCTGGTTTTGATAAAATTTGATACAGCCAAAAGCTAATCCCTGCATTTAAACTTTTGTTACAAAATCCTAAAGAATTGTTAATAGATAAAGTTTCAGTTGGAGAAGATGAAAGAAAATGTTCTAGAGATGGATGGTGGCGATGATTGCATAGCAAAGTGAATGTACTTAATGCCACTGAGCTGTACACTTAAAAATGGTTGAAATGGTGGTGATTGTTTTGTAATGAGTCAGAACATTAAATCAATATGTTGTGCAGCTGGAACAAACACACAGTTGTAGGTCACTTATACTTCAATTTTTAAAAATGGCTAAAACTAAATTTTGTATTTTGTATATTTTACCATATATAATTGTGTATGTGTATATATATATATATACTTAATAGAATGATAGAGGGAAAAATGCAGATATTCTAAATTCTTCCACTTAATTATATGTCTTTCAGTTGGCATAGAAATGAAAAGTAACCAAAACCCAAAATGTTGAGATTTCTCTAATGCAATGTTATCACATATAGCAACTTTGCTATTTACATCTTATTCACATTATATATGTCACTCTTACTGTGATAAAAATACAAGTAATAATTTTTTAAAAAAACCTTATAGAAAAGACGAAGCAGCTGAAGTTTTCAGTGAAATGAAATTTTAAATGGAAAATAAGTTGGAACATGTTGGTGCTAAATAGAAAATGAATCACGGAAATACACTGACTTGATGGTGTTTGTCCAGAAGATGTATATTTTTATTTATTTTTAAAATTGTATATATTTTTTGGCTGCACCATGCAGTTTATGGGATTTTAGTTTCTCAAATGGACTAAACCTGTGTTTTTGACAGTGAAAGTGCCAAGTCTTAACCACTGAACTGCCAGGGAATTCTCTGTAAGATACATATTTTAAAACAGATGCCATCAGTATTGGCAGAACTCTGATTAAAATAGGCAGGATGAAAAAGGCAGACAAGATTGCAAAGCAAATCCATGTCCCACTCTGATGATTGAGAGGGCAAGTTGGCTGTAATCAAAAATGCTGAAGGCACAGACACACTGCCAGAAACCTTGCTTGCTGATGTTTATGCTCTAGGCATAGTTGGACGTGTGTGTGTCTGTTGGTGTGGTATCAGTACAATTCATAATAGCAACAACAAAAAATTGGAGCTACCCAATGGGAAACTGGTTGATTGGAATTACAGTAGATCAGCAGACCATCTAATATACACCACAGATTTTACAAAACATTAGATAGTTGCAATCTGGGTGCTGATAAAGCTGAGATGTGCTGTTACCTGAAAAGACAGGACACCAACTGATATATACACACACACCACCCCTAGAAGTACATATAGAAACGGCTGAAAACTTCCCGTCTGCTAGAGGTCTTGGGGGAGAGGAAGACTTTCTTCCTATTGTGAAGGAGGAAACAGACAGAGCTGGACTCCATCTTAGGCCAGGCTGCGAACATTAGGCTACACGCATGGTCGCCCTCCCAATGGACTCCGAACTTTGTGCCCGGTGTCTATAGAATTGGCATACCAATGGGAAACCAGACCCCCCAATAAAAGAGCCTCAGGACTTGGACTTGGACTCTCTGTTGCCTAAAAGAATATGCTAATTATCTTTGTAACAGAACAAAGTGGTAAATCCCATTATGTTTATCGGGATATGATCACAGGCTTATTGATAAATATCCACTGTTTATCTAGTCTTGTGACACATGAATCATGGGTTAACTTTGATCGTATCTCTCTTTTACCTTGTCCAGACTAGTTTCAAGGAATTTGGGGAGGCGGGTTTGAGCAAGTACACTTAGGGTATATAAGGTTTTCACAAAAACTGGTCAGGGTCCTTGGCTAAGAGGAGACTCCCTTGGGCCTGGTGGTGTAATAAACTGCACTCCACTATCTGCATTGTCCTTCTGAGTGAGTTTCTTTCCCTGAATGCGTGGCTACAACAATTGCATGGCTTTTGCCTTTACAGCATTGATGTGTCACTCTTACAACAGAGGAAAAACATGTTCACAAAAGGTTTGGTGAGACTAGATGGCCATAAGGTAATATCTAGCATTGATGATTTACGATCTCAAAATTGTTTTGTTGGGTCATCACAGTGTCCACCAGGATTTGTTGCTAACTATTTAAAACTCCAGAGAGTTTACATAGAAAATTTGCCTCTGTGATAAACACATGTTTGGTCTTTGTGCCTGATTCTTGGCACACAGCTCCTAAAAACCTTTGGAATCTCCCAAGAAATAGGAGAGTCTCTTGTAATGAGCAGTTCTTGGCAGGCCCCTAGACAATGCTTAAAAGACAGAGAAGGCGATGGCACCCCACTCCAGTATTCTTGCCTGGAAAATTCCATGGACGGAGGAGCCTGGTAGGCTGCAGTCCATGGGGTCATGAAGAATCCGACACAACTGAGCAACTTCAATTTCACTTTCACTTTCACGCGTTGGAGAAGGAAATGACAACCCACTCCAGTGTTCTTGCCTGGAGAATCCCACGGACGGGGGAGCCTGGTGGGCTGCCATCTATGGGGTCGCACAGAGTTGGACACGACTGAAGCGACTTAGCAGCAACAGCAGCAGTAGCAGACAATAGCCAGAAAGACCAAACCTTCTTTAGATGCCGGGAGGTTTCAGCCCCACCTTCCAAATCTTCAGGAAGTGGAGAGCTGGTGACTCAATTAATCACCAAAGGCAAATGACTCAACCAACCAAGCTTGTGAAACCATCATAAAAACCTCTCAAAGAGGATGTTCAGAGAGTTGGAAGGCTGGGGCCTCTGCCTGAGGCTGGGTACCAGCTACACAGGCCTTCTCTGAACCCAATCTGGTTGAGCCGCCTGCTCCCTGGGCAATCATTTCTATTATGCAGGTGTACTGTCCTGGGCTGTTCACTCCTTGAATCACATTCCTATCCCCTCCCACCTCTCTGAGAGGACACCCAGGTCTCCTGGAGGGAGGGCAGTGGGCATTATTTCTTTTAACACATGGCTTCACCTCTGCTTACCCCTACCTGCATCTCTGGGGAAGGGGGACTTAGAAGAGATATCTAACTCCTGAGGAATTCTGGTGGAAAGGAAAGAACAAAGTGACAAGGATCAGTTTCTGGATCTCCAAGAAGCTTCAGTGAAGATTCGATAAAAGACTTGTTAAAAGAGTGAACAGCTCCCTCCAATAAGGGTGGAGGTTAAGCTGTAGACTTCATGTACGTGACACCTTTTCCCCGGAGGATGCATGCCTTAAGATGGCCGGGCCTCAGCACATATTCCGATCTGGCCAGTACAACGCCTGGGGAAGCTAGCACTAATGGTTTCAGGAATGGGACACCTACAAAACCCATAGGGTCTGCAGGCTGAAAGAGCTTAATCCATTCGTGCTCGCAGGGGCCACTCCTTGAAACTATCACGGAGGCTTAAGCACATCCCCAGCTTCTCTTCCCACCACTCTTAGCAAGTAGTTGGGATGTAAGTAAGCGCGGGGTGGGGTTCGCTCGGTGGCGGCTGAGCAGCTGCAGAGCCACGCGGCGAGAGGACTACGGCTCCCAGCATGCCCCACGCCACACAGCTTCCCACTTCCCAGAAGGCAGCGGGAGGCGCGTTCCCGACATGCCTCGCGGAGGCCGTCAACCGCCGAATTTGAATCGCGGCACCGCTCGGCGGCGGCGGGATGGGTGCGCAGTCGTTGCCCCCGGCCTGGCAGCTCTACCTCAAGGACCACCGCGTCTCCACGTTTAAGAACTGGCCCTTCTTAGAAGGCTGCGCCTGCACCCCGGAGCGGGTAAGACCTCCCGGAGTCCCCAGGTTCTCCCCGCCCCAAGAGTCCCGCCCCCGTCCTGAGGCCACCGGTCCCGCGGACTCCGGCCTTGCTGTGGACTTCCGGGCACGGGGCGACCTCTCCCTCGGGCCCCAACCCTCCTGTGGGCTTCCAGGCCCGGGACAACCTCTCCCGCGGGCTCCGGCCCGTCTGTGATCTCCCTCCTCCGCGCTGGGGCCTGAGCTGAGCTCTCCCTTGCAGATGGCCGCGGCAGGCTTCATCCACTGTCCCACTGAGAACGAGCCCGACTTGGCTCAGTGTTTCTTCTGCTTCAAGGAGTTGGAAGGCTGGGAACCAGATGACGACCCAATGTAAGTACCGCAGGCCGGCCTCACTGGGCTTCCTGGGTGCCCCAGTTCCATCGGGACCTTTTGTTTTGTGTTGGGCTCCTAAACACACACACACACACCCTGAATTTTGAAGAATTAGTGGAAGAGCTTCAGCTTTCCAACCTCCTTTGTGCTCTAAACAGCTACTGTAATGGATGAGTCTGCTGCTGGCACCTTGGTGAAGCCTTCAACCTAATCCAACCCGATTTGGCGGAATATCCTTCTGGATGGATGTTAAAGAAAGGCATTTTCCTGTGGGTTCTTGATACCTTTTAAGTTAGAATGCTGGAGCAGATCCTGCTGTGACCTAGAGCTGTCCAGGTGCCTTTCCTGTTTCAGAGTTTTTAAATCTGAAGCTTTATTACCTGGACTATCATTCATACAGCAGAAAAACCTTGAAGTAGTACACTCGTGTTGTTTTGGATTTTGTTCTTCGTGTCTAGTTTTTGTGTGTGTGTGCCTGCGTGCGTGCATGTATTCATACGGACAGCAGCTGTCTTCCTGTAACGTAATACCCCATTTTTCTCCTTCCATTTTTTTTTCCATGTCAGAATCAGTAGCTTCCACAACTGGAATTTTTTTTTGCCCTAGAGAATCTCTGGAGTTGTTTGCCTTCTTGGCAGGAAGAGTATTACTGTTTTTTCGTAACATGTTTGCTCTTGTGAGCCGGTATTGACTGGGATGGCATGGTGATCATACCAGGGATCGGTGGGGAAATCACTGGTTGAATTCTTGGGAATGAATTTCCAAGTGCTGTAATGTTTTCAGATTATAGTTACTGTTGGCTGCCCTCTTGGAATTTGTGTGGCTGTGTGTTTCTTCCAGATTGTTCTGGGTTGTTGTTGTGGCTTTTTGTTTGTTCTTGTTGGCCGAATCAAGTAGCTTGTGGGATCTTAAGTTCCCTAAGGAGGAATTGAACCTGGCCCCCAGCAGTGAAAGTGCAGAGTCCTAACCACTGGACCACCAGGAAGTCCCCAGACTGTTCTGGTTCTAGTTCAGTCTGCTATGCAGGAATAATTCCCACTGGAGAGAATGATAGTACAGGCACAAGAATTCACTGGAGAAACCAGCCAGTAGTGCCCTTTCTCTGAACCAATAGATTATGTAATAAGTCCAATAAAATGAGATAACTGCAAACGATTCCTAGATGATTTTTAAGGGCTTTGACATGTGGTTCCTTTAGATTTACACTCTGTAACACTTTTCCTACTGCTTGCTAAAGAACTCCAGATAGAATATAACAGCCATAGGAAGGGGGTGGGGGGTGTCCACAGACCAAGAAGTTGCTGAGATGAGGTATGTGGGAATGTGGGTCTGGGCACTGGTTCCATCCACTTCAGAATTCATACTCTGCTCCTGAAGCAGAGCAGCGTGTGTCTCTGAGGTGGGGAGGGAGACTGGTGGTAATGAACTCTTCTCCCTTTACTTCACTGTCTATTGACATGCTCATGTATTGTTTTTCCTAGAGAAGAACACAAAAAGCATTCATCTGGTTGTGCTTTCCTTTCTGTCAAGAAGCAGTTTGAAGAATTAACCCTCAGTGAATTTTTGAAACTGGATAAAGAAAGAACCAAGAACAAAATCGTATGTATCATTGGAAATAAGAACCAAGAGCAAATCCTGTTCAGCATCTTTAGTACTAAACTTCTACTCCCTCACAAACACTGCACTTTCTAAACCCCTCAGATATGTGTGTGAAGATAGAAAAGCAGATGACCTAGACTGTCACCTTGGGGTTGTGCAATCAGAAAGAAATGCACGCCCTGAGTAGAGGTGCCCTCAAGTGTGTTACCCCTGGTGGTGGGATGTGTGAGGGCTAGGCTAGCATTCCTGCCTTCAGTGACAACTGAGATGGTAGCTCCTTTATACAGAGTGTGTTTGTGTGTTAGCAGAGGTGGGAACAGAGGGTTTGGAGACACAGAGTAGAGAGTGTGTCAGGAAGGGGCATTATGTGTGTTGGGAGAAAATAGTGCCAGTCCTGCTGGACCTTGAAAGGGTCTTTGCAGGCAAACTTTGACTCCTGCACAGGTAAACTAGGTTATTGGGAGAGTGAAACCATGAGTCTGTAAAGAAGCAGCTCCCAAACAGCCTGGGCTGTGGAGAAGTAAGGTTGCCAGAGAAAACCAGGACTCCTGGTTAAGTCTGAATTTCAGGTATACAAGGAATAATTTTTTAATATATCTCACATTTTGTGTGGGTGTTTACTAAAAAATTACTTGTTTATAAGATGTTCACATTTAACTGAGCATCCTCTCTCTTTATGTGCTAAATCTGGTAGCTTTACGAAGAATAAATATTCAGGTATTTAATTTCTTTTTAGCAAAGTCCTGGGCAGGGAGTCCAGACATAACACTTGTCTCTGCCACTCACAGACTTTGTGAATTTAGACCAGTCTTGATCATAGTTTCCTGCCTATAAGATGGAGGATAGACCCCCATGGTTTCTGAGATCCTTTTCAACTTGAAAATCATGTTCTTTTTTAGAGATCAGTATACATAATTCTGTCTAATGTGGTACTTTTTAAATGCTAAGGACAAAATTGAAATTTTTTTCAAGAAGTGAGAAGTCAGTGGTCAATAAAGCTATGTATTCAATGGAGGTTTGGGGAACTGCTGTGTTGGAATTAGGAGGAGGGCTAGAGAAGGCTTTTGAGGTTAGGGGTCAGTTCATTTTCTGTGACGTGCCACAGATGGTAAGTGTTTAGCCATCATGGGCCACAGAGTTTCTGTTAGATTTTCCTTTTTTAAAAAAATATTAAAAAAATTTTTTTTCTCTTTTTTGGCTGTGGTCTTACTGCTGCTCTCGGGCTTTTCCTAGCTGCAACAGGTGAAGGCTACTCTCCACTTGTGGTGCATGGGCCTCTCATTGCGGGGGCTTGTTGTGGAGCGAAGGCTCTAAGTTCAGTCATTGTGGCCCACGGGCTTAGTTACTCCTCAGCATGTGGGGTCTTCCCGGACCAGGAAGCGAACTGGTGTCCCTTGCAGGGTGGATTCTTAACCACTAGACCGCCAGGGAAGCCCTAGAAATTACTCTTTGTTTTTCTTCCCACAAATATTTAAAAACATAAAGCATTATTAGCACTGGGTTAAGAACAGGCCATGGGCTGATTAGATGTGTCCCACAGGGCATGTTTTGCCAGCCCTGTTCAAAGTGAAAGACCAGCTTGTGTACTTTGGGAACAGTTGTGGGAAAGCTCAGTCTGTGCGAATGGGAGGAATGTTAAGGGCAGTACAGTGAGACTGCAGCCAGATTGTGGAGCTCTGAGAAAGACAAAGATGTTTTGGTAGTTGAAACAAATAGGAAGACAGACACTACAGTTGTCACAGTCCAGTAGTGCTTGTGATCCTGTGATCTGATAGAAGAAAGTGGCTAACCTGTTGAGGAGGGTAACTTAGGAAGACTGGAGGAGGAGACCCAGGAGATGCTGGGCCTCCCTTACCTGGATGTCAGCAGTGGGCCAGAACCAGAACAGAACCAGGGTAAACACCAGGAGAAAAGTGGGGAGTTGGGAAGAAAATGGTTTGCTTCTATTTTGCAACTGCTTTTTTGTTCTCCTCGAGTCAAAATACTTTAAAATCTATGCATTTGTTTTTATTACCTTGTTTAATTATAAAATAAACTATCAGTATAAAATATAAAGCTTTTGTAAGGAAGAACCAAAAGCTTCACCCCTATGCTGGTGGTAACCACCATTAACTGGTGTATTTCCTTCCAGATCATTTTTAAATGTATATATTTGGGGAAATTCCCTATTTGTCCAGTGGTTAGGACTCTGCACTACTGCAGAGGGCACAGCTTTGATCCCTGGTCAGGGAACTAAGGTCCTACTAGTCTTGTGGTGCAGCCAATAAAAAAAAAAATCAAATGAAATTCAGTTTCACTCGTGGCATTTTATCTGCTCAGTAGCTACATGTGGCCAGTGGTTACTTTACTGAACTGTGCAGACAATTGAACATTTTCATCATTGCAAAAAATTCTGTTGGATAGGGCTGCTCTAAAGTGACACCCAGTTGTGAGGTTTGTTGGAAATAATATATCCCTGATACGAAAATTCAGGTCCTCTTGTTTCCTTATGGGCATATGCTTGTGAGTGGATGTGGACAGTAAGGTTTGGGGTCAGAGCCAAGTGCAGGGAATGGGTGTGACCAGAGGCCCATCTGCTTCCTGCTAGAGCTCCAGGATGAACCATCTAGAGTACATCGCTCCTGGAGGTGGGCTGGCATGCAGACCTTGTCTGTTCTCTGATAGGAAATAAGGTTGGCAGCTGATCTTTTAAACCATTTATTAAATTAGCAATGGGATTGCAGTACACAGTTTTAAGACAGATATTTATCCAGTTGAGATAATTACATGTTGTACTGAAAACAAGGAACGAGTGTTGTCTGTCGTGATGCTCTGAATTAATGAGACCCCATATTTAATTGAGATGCTGCTGGTCAGTTCGAAGGACCACTGACTGGTCAGGCAGCCACGTGGGTGCTGGCTGGCGTGCGGCCAAGGAAGAGCTGGGGCTCGGGGTCTGACCCGGTAGCACACCGTGTGCTCTGTGCTCCTGCTGCTGCATCCCCCACCCTCTTTTGAAAAAAGTTACCTCTATTGTTTTTCTTATTTAACCCAATAAAAACCTATTGTTTGTTTTTTAATATGGCAGAGAAATCAAGTAGAATGAATTTGGCAAAGAGCTTTCTGGATTTGCTGACGTGATTGTCATTCGTCTCCCTGGAGAGAGCTCTTGGCAGAATGAAAGATTGGAAGCCAGATTCAAAGAGCAACTGCAGGTGGCAGGTTTTCTATTTTAGGAGAAAGCTGAAGCTTGACAGGGAGGAGAGGAGGGCTGTGGACTTTCTGTGGAAGCTTCAGAACCAATGTAGGGTAATGGGGAAGAGCAGGGCTCTGCCACAGACAAGCAGGTAACCCTGAGCTGAATGGTACTCTCGACCTCGGCGTCCTCTTCTGTATACTGGAGAGAAAGGTGGCATCTACCTCAGGGGACATGGAGCGGTGAGTAAGCTAGCGTGTGTGGAGCAGGTAGAATGGCACGGTACAAGCAAAGCCATCCACCAATGTCTTCTCTTATAATTTTTGTGAGGCAGCTCAGATGAGAGGCGTCTGAGGGGAATTCCCTGGCAGTCTGATGGTTAGGCCTGGGAGCCAGGGTTTGATTCCTGGTTGGGGAACCAAGATCCCTGGTTGCATGGTGTAGCCAAAAAAGAAAAAGAACGCGGCCTTTGAACTGAATGAGAACATTTACCCCATATAGCTGGGCATCCCTATCCGAGCATGCCTAGAGCTTCAGTTTCACATGTGTATTCTTTATTTCCAGGCAAAGGAAACCAACAATAAGCAGAAAGAATTTGAAGAAACTGCAAAGAAAGTCCGCTGTGCCATTGAGCAGCTGGCTGCCTTGGAGTGACCCCTCCCTGTCACTGCTGCACAGCGACACAGACACGTCGTTTCTAGGGCACACCCCTCAGCGTTACCAGTTTTTTTTTCTGGAGCCTCTTAACTGTGCCTTAGGAAAGCAGAACATCAACATTTTGAAATGAGAATATTTAAATTGTATTTTTTATTTTTTCTCTTGAAGTTGATGCCAGGGTCTACTTCTGTTATGTAGCTGGAGCTAAGTACAGTAACTGACCCTGTCTTTTCTCTTTGGTAGTTTTCATTTTATTGCTTCCTGGACTTAGCAGGGTGAGGGGAGACGTTTGCTCACGTGGGTAGAGCCCTTTTACAGCAACGTGTTTGGGCTTCACGAAGCTGGTGACTGGCTGTCCAGCTGAGATGTGATGCATGAATGTGATCGTAGGTCCATTATGACTGGACAAACAGGATTAAGAATGCCGTTTTAAGTTTCACTTGCATAATAATCTGCATTTATGGTGTACACTTGTCATGTTCCAGATGTTCTATGTTATCTCACATTGATGTCTGCAGATCCTGTGATCATCTCTTTTACCCCATCAGGTCTGTGGTGTCACAGCAGCTCGCTTCCTCCCAGACAGATTGTACGGCCCATCCCTGCCATGCCTCTGAAAATGCCCTGCGTATTAGGGGTTCCTTGCCATCACGTCTTATGATTTTCAGTTTCATTGGGGTAGCCATGGGATTAGACCCCAGGCTCTGCCTCTGGACTTGATCTGTGTCAGAGCCCTTTCCGTGACTATAGTATGTGTGACTTGGTGAGGGGGATGCAGAAGGACTGATGTCTTGAGAGTAGAGCTGGCCTCTTGCTTTGTGGTCAGCTTGAAGATACTTCTGCCATGGCTCCTGGCAAGGTTGCAGCATTTTTCTACAATAGACAGGGAGGTCTTTCATGCAGAAAAGGAATGTTTCAAAGGCCTGGCTCACTGCTTCTGGATAGCAGAGCACACAGAGTGGATTCTTCCTGGGGTGTCCCGCTGTGGACCAGCTGTCATCCGTTGGATGGGGCACACAGGGGCGGGATGAAAAATCTAAGGAAGGAGTTCATGGACTTAAGTATTAATACTCTTCAAATACCTACTTTCCATTAATGATGTGCATTAGGCAACTGATAATTCTCCTGTCTTTCCAATGTGAATCTTCCTAAAGGAATAAATTAATTTAAAAAATAGATTGCATAAATGCAATGATGTACGAGTTTCAGCCCCAGCACAAACTAAGCAAAGAGTTGGAGCAGTTGTAAAAAAAAAAAAGCATGTGGAACACCCACTCTGGTCCCAAACTGCCCTTTAATCGGATGCTTGCCTTCTGAGCTTGCGCCTGGCACCTATTGAATTGGAGCTGCAGTTTCCTCACCAGTGATGCAAGGATCCTAGAGGCTGTGCAGCCTCAGCTGGCTTTTGTGTGTGTGGCAACAGGATTTTCATGTTAAGAGGAATTGGGACAAGGCCCTCAGCCCCTCCTAAGATTCTGTAGTGTTGTTTTCTTATCTTGTTTGAATTATTATTTTGCATAACAGGATAAACTACAGTTAAAAGTGAGCACAAAGCCTTTCTTAGTCACTGGGGACACCAGTGTAAACCTTAGGTGGATTTGGAGACAAAGTAGGATAGCAGGAAATATCTGGCAGAAACTGTCATGAAATTGCTGCACGGTTAGCCAGCCCTGATGAGCTGGAGGGCGCACACTGGCTGCTCCTCTGCGAGAACAATGCAGTGGCCTGAATCCCTTCTAAACGACTTGGCTCAGAGCTGTGGGGACTTGGTGCGCCGCGCAGGCGATCTGTCAGCCCTGACTCGCTGTGTCTCCATTGCTCCACATCTGCGCCACGTTCACAGCATTGCCTCCTCAGTGGTCCCCTCCTCTCCTCCCTGAGGCCGGCTCACGCAGGGCTGAGGCCTGATCTTCAGATGATAGATTTTATTTCGCCATCCTTCATGAAGTAAAGCTGCAGGGTGGATTGTTACTGTCCTATTGGAACCTCTGGGGGTCATCTGGGTAGTTGCTGAAGAATAAAAACTGCTTCATTTCAAACACTGCAGACCCTACTGGGTTTCTTAAATACTTTTGGCTTTTCTTGGCAGTCCCTTCTTGGCTTGCCAATTGATCGACCCCACCCCAGTGCTTGTCGGGGAGGGATGAGTCCTCGCAGAGTGACAGAGCCAGCCTTGGGCTCCTCTGCAAGAGCTGCTTGAGATGAGAGCCATCTGTGTCATCCGGACTCGTTCCATGTGTAAACCAGCTGTGAAAACGCACCTCAGACATGCTTTCCTGCCATATCTCAGTAAAATGAATTTTTCCCTCCAAGTGTGGAGAATGTTGCAGTGGTTTTCGTTATGGGGAAAAAAGGCATTTCAGCCTTTATATTAATCTCAGCTGCTTATTTTCTATATTTGTGCCAATCTGTAAATGAATAATAACTGATCCTTACAAACTGGCATTGTACAGAAGCTGAGAAAATGTTTTTGCTCTCATTCTTTTGCACGATTGGTAATGCTGCAGTTCTTTGTGTTCTCAGACTGTGCTGTGGGGCAAGGCTAAGCTGGCCCTGACCCCTCAGACCATCTTACAGATTTCCTCTTCTAGAAACTTAAATTCTAAAAAAAAAAAAAAACATCATTGGACTTCAATGGTTGCCAATGTCCAGAAAGTTTACCAGATATCCATTCAGTTCAGTCACTCAGTTGTGTCTGACTCTGTGACCCTAGGAATCGCAGCACACCAGGCCTCCCTGTTCATTACCATCTCTCAGAGTTCACTCAGACTCACATCCATCGAGTCCATGATGCCATCCAGCCATCTCATCCTCAGTCGTCCCCTTCTCCTGCCCCCAATCCCTCCCAGCATCAGAGTCTTTTCCAATGAGTCAACTCTTCGCATGAGGTGGCCAAAGTACTGGAGTTTCAGCTTTAGCATCATTCCTTCCAAAGAAACCCAGGGTTGATCTCCTTCAGAATGGACTGGTTAGATCTTGCAGTCCAAGGGACTCAAGAGTCTTCCAACACCACAGTTCAAAAGCACCAGCTTTTGAAGGCATCCATTAATGAAGCTTTAGGCCCTTACTAAGGGCAACAGCCTCAACTTTTCTCAAATATGTGTCTGCATTTCTGATTCTTCAAGTCAGTGGGAGTCTGGAAGGGTTGTAACTGGTGGTGAGAGTTGTCGGGTATGGCGAGATCAGAGCCAGTGGACAGCTTGGGGAATTGGGATCCTCCATCCTCAGCACTACGAAAGATGGAGCACCAGCCAGCCATTACCTGCAGGTTGGCACCCCTTTGGGATGTGGACCATTTGCAGGTTGTACTCACTTAGAAAAAAAGTCAGCAATTGCCAGTAAAGTCTGTTGGGATCTTAACTACATTTTTTGGATGCAAAAGTGGAGATTTAAAGAGATGAAATAGCTTGTCCAAGATCATATAAGTAAAAGCATTCAGGATGGGATTTGAATCCAGGCAGTCTGACCCCAGAGCTGGCCCCTCACTAGTGACACTGCCCAGCCTTGGGGGCCGGGGCTATGGGCAACAGCCTGGCCCCAGGGGGCTAGTGCAGTAAACCATCCCCATTCCTTTTCTCAGACAACTTTCTTGTTTCAAAGGTTCTCACTACATACATGAACTGATACCTTTCTCCCGAGCATTCCATTGATCCTCACTGTACCAGACTTTAGCTTGTTATTTTGAACTAAGGTTCACAGGAAGTTGTAAAGCCAAAACAGGTTCTGTGTCCTTTTCACCTGGATTTCCCAGTTGTAACTGGTAAAATGTCTGGACTCGCTTCCAGCACCTAGGGTCCAAGCTGAGAGGTGAGCGGTGCAACCCAGCAAGCTCTGAGCCAGGCTTTCCATTGCAGGGGAGTTCCTGTCTTTCCCTGGGTGAGTCTAGCCTTAAAATGAGCTGTAGGTTTCCTCTGCACTGGCTCAGCTTCCAGCATTTCAGTCAATTTTCAGCTGACTGGGACCACACTGGGACCTAGGTTTCTGTGGCGACTTTCCACATGATGCCCAGGGTGGTGACACCCATCCATTTGCGTGAGTTCTTAGTTTGCCGGGCGCTGCGTCCAGGGCTTGAAGTCTGCAGGGAGCTCACGGGCTCCTTGTTCTCTGGTGGGAAGACACAGGCCACCTAGTATCCATATGAGTGCGTCCAAGGGAGCAGCAAGAATATGACAAGGAACTCTTGGAGCATTCTGCTTGTCCAGGAATGAGGAGGAGGCTACCAGATAGATAAGGAAGGAACAGATGTGCCCTGTGGAGGAACGGGCGTGTCCATTCTGGGGACAGCAAGTACATTCTGTGATGAGGGGGAGGGGTGGGTTCCTCCCGTTTCCTCTTAGTCACTGGACTCGCTGGACAGATGCTTGTGCATCCAAGGCGACCATGATAATAAGCCCTTCTTAGGCCTGTGAGTCCTGGGGGATGAGCGGCCGGTCATGTGGCTGCCAACCTGCATGTCAGCGCTTCCCAGCTGTGACCCCAGCCATTTGAGAGCCCTTTAGAAGGGTTGACTTTGACTAGAACAGTGTCTTGAGAGCCTCCCAGGATGAATTCACTTCATAATGCATGCTGAGTGAAGGAGTTGACGTGTAGGGAAGGGCAATTTAGAGAGGTTCATTTTCTGTTGGAGGATGTTTGCCAAATGCAGTGAGATTAGTTGTAGTGTAGCTGATGCTGAGCTACTCTGAGTAATTTCACCAGTGGTTTCAGCTGCTTCCCAGTCCATCACTGGGGGCCATTTATGGCATCATCAGCCTGGAGCAGGAAGTTCATCCCTGGTCTCAGGCATCCTGTTCTTTGAGCCACTGTGAGTCAGTTCAGTGTAAGATTACAGAGGCCTGGGGCTGTCCCTGGTGGTCCAGGGGCTAAGACTCCATGCTCCCCGTGCACAGGGACCCCAGGTTTGATCCCTGGTCAGACAACCAGATCCTGCATGCTATAGCTAAAAAGTCCCACATGCTGCAAAGACATAGAAGATCCCTCGTGTGGCAACTAAAACCTGGCACAGCCAAATAAAAAAAGAAAGAGGCTTGGCTGCAGCCCTGTTCTGTCACACATAATTGGGATTTCTTCCATTAAAGTTCTCATTTGCCCCTGATTTCAGTGGAAGTGGTCGATGCTGGCTTTGAAGAGGCCTCAGCAGCCTGGTGACAGGCTTGGTGCTCACAGGTTCAGGGTTGCAAGTTGATGAAAGGAGGATGAATAATGAAAAATAATGGATCATTCTGAGGCTCCTTTTCAGAACTGGGCTAGGGTATAATTTGAGTCCATCTCAAGGGAAGTAGACTGGCGGAATTCATCAGAGTAGCCCCTCAAGGACTGATACCTATTGTCTGAAGACAGTCCAGTCAGTCACTCTGACTGGCATATCTGGGGTTGAAACCCTGAACCAGGGCTTTGAAGCGATGGGGTGTAGACTGCTCACCTGGCCATCTACACTGCAACAGGAGTGGGATACATGTCTGCTCCTCTACGGAGAGGTGGGCTCTGGGGGCACAGTGGCCTCAAACAGCACCCGACACAAGCCCTGACTGGATGCAAATGAGACCTTTTCAAACAAGCTCAGGCGAAAGGGAGGGGCACTGGGAGGAAGTGTGTGGAGTGTGCAGCCACCGAGTTCCTCTAGTTCTCCCTAAAATAAACACTGTCTCTCTGGACTTGCCTGGTGGTCCAGTGGTTAAGAATCCTTGCAATGCAGGGAACGTGGGTTTGATCCCTGATCAGAGAACTAGTAAGATCCCACATGCTGCAGAGCACCTATGCCTGCAGTACTGAAGCCGGAGTGGTCTGCAGCCAGTGGACAGCAACGACTGAGCCTCAGAGTCCATGTGACATAAGGAGGATCCCACAGGCCGCAGCTAAGGCCTGATGCAGCCAAATAAATATTTAGAAGAAGAACAACAAAAAACCATCTCTCAGTCGCAGCTTAAGCACACAGAAGCAGCATCCATCTCTGTCACATTACCTTCTTTCCCAGCTCCGCTCCCCTCTCCCCTGCTCCCCCGGTCCCTCCCCCATCCCCAATTGTGTAGACTGCTGCTGCTCCCAAGCACCTGCTTTTCCCTGTCTGCCTGCTGGATTCCTTTACCCTCCAGGCCCAATGCCCCCTGAGAGAGGAGGGGCCCTGGCTGGCACCCAGCTTCCAGGGCGGGGGCTGGGGGCAGGGCTGTCAGGTAAGAGGGTACGGAAACTGTCACAGCCAGGATCACCCCACCCTATCCCCACNCTTTTCCCTGTCTGCCTGCTGGATTCCTTTACCCTCCAGGCCCAATGCCCCCTGAGAGAGGAGGGGCCCTGGCTGGCACCCAGCTTCCAGGGCGGGGGCTGGGGGCAGGGCTGTCAGGTAAGAGGGTACGGAAACTGTCACAGCCAGGATCACCCCACCCTATCCCCACCACGTGCCCCAACCCAGTCTTGAGTGTGGTGTGAGAAAGATGTGTGGCTGGCAGGATACCGGACGGTTCTAGCCACTGTGTCTGAATGCCCCCTGAAGGATTATTTCAACAACTTTGTTGGGACTACTTCTACTTCCTGATGATATTGCTCAAACCTAGAGAAAAGGGGGCCAAAATAAACAAACACTTGGAAATGAGAGCCCTGGGATGACCCTGAGGAGAGAAGCTGCTGGTGGTCTGAGAAGAAACACCCTCAGTGAGGTCTCTGACCCCCATCTTTGCCCTGCATCGGTGGAAGGGGCAGCAATGGATAGTCCAGGGACCTGGAGTGGAGGCCCTCCCATCGCCCAAAGCTGAACTCCCAGCAGCCTCACCGTGACAGCCCTCCCGCTGAGTGGGGACCCTTTGTGGCTCCTCTGCCTCCTGCCCCACCTGCACCTGTCCCTGTCCCCGGAGAAGCTTTGCTAATGTTTGTGAGTGAGTGATGGACAGGCAGAGGCTAGCCTTGCCTCACAGGGCATTAGTAATTGGAACTAATAGGAAGCCAGGCTCCCTTCTGTAGCCCCTCACAAGCCCACCCGCTTTATCAGGACCCTCTGGTGGTTGATCCTGGAGACTGATTAAGACCCACACCTCTGGGCCACCAGCAGCCAAGTGCTCCAGTGTAAGGGGCGGAGGTTGGCGGGGGGAGGGGGGCTGCCTCCCACCTTTCAAGCTTCCTGCTGAGTCTCCTCCCGGGCGTTCCTGGCCCCACCCTCCCTCCTCAGCTTGGCTCTTTGGGAGCTGAAGAAGCAGAGGTTTAGAGAAATTAAGGCGTTTGCCCAAGG
>SJYV01045406.1:0-10751 GCA_006410875.1 Neotragus pygmaeus | reverse complement strand
CGAGCCCCAGGGAAGCAGCATGGTGGGGCAGCCCTGGCAGCGGGCCCTCGGGCGCCCCCGGTGGGGTTGGATGCCCCCCACCTGCCTCCCTCACCCCCCTTCGTGGAGGCGCCCTCGGAAGCGCGACCAGCCGCTAAGGTCGACTCGCCCTCCAAGAAGAGAGGTAATCAGGGCTTTGGCTTGACTTCGACAGCTCCGAATCTAGGTGGTGAATTATCCCAGGGTTTCAGGTGGTACATGGGGCCCCCTCCTCCCGCCCGGGACCTGCCACACCAGGGTGGGGATGAGGGATGTGGCTTCCCCATCACACTGTGGGCACCCGCAGAGCCAACTCTGACCTCCTCTCTCCCCCGGCTGTGGCTACTGAGAAGCATTCTCTGAAAAAATTATGAAGGTATTAAAGTCAATTAATTAGTAAAATTAATCCCTTTAAGTGTTAGTTGTTCAGTCGTTTCCGACTCTTTGAGGTCCCATGGACTGTGGCCCACCAGGCTACTCTGTCCTTGGGATTCTCCAGGCAAGAATATTGGAGTGGGTTGTCATTCCCTTTTCCAGGGCATCCTCCTTGTGCAGTGTTTGAACCCGGGCCTCCTGCATTGCAGGCAGATTCTTTACCATCTGAGCCATCAGGGAAGCCAGGCTTCAGCAGTATGTGAACCAAGAACTTCCAGATGTACAAGCCGGATTTTAGAAAAGGCAGAGGACCCAGAGATCAAATTGCCAACATCCGTTGAATCACAAAGAAAAGCAAGGGAATTCCAGAAAAAATCTACTTCTGCTTCACTGACTATGCTAAAGTCTTTGACTGTGTAGATCACAACAAACTAGAAAATTTCTTAAAGAGATGGGAAGGGCAGACCACCTTATGTGCCTCCTAAGAAACCTGCGTGCGGATCAAGAAGCAACAGTTAGAACCTTACAAGGAACAGCTGACTGGTTCAAAATTGGGAAAAGAGTACAACAAGGCTGTATATTGTCACCCTGCTTATTTAACNAGCAATGAGATGGTCTGTGTTGCTTACTCGTGTAGCCCCTGTTCCCAGCAGAGGGCCTGGTGGGTAGGAGCCTCCTAGGGATCACTGGTGGAAAGATGGGATGAATGATGTCTTCTGACCCTGTGGTCGGGAACCAGGCATCTGTTCCTTCCTAGCTTCCTGCTCTCAGGCCTCAGCCTCCTGTCCCTGTGATGAGGTGATGTCTTGGAGCCAGTCAGCATGGGCACTGAGTGAGGTTGTGCATGTGGAAGTGTCCTGTCCAGGGCTTGGAGCACCGTGGACCCTTGCTCATTGTTCCCATCCTCCTGGCTTCACAGAGGAGGGAGGTGAAGCCCTGTATGTCCCCCCGGAGGAGAGGAGGGGACAGATGAGCTGGAAGAGGGGCTGATCTCGAGGCCGGGCTCCTGCACAGGGACAGAAGCTTAGGGCTGCACCTCCAGGCTCCGCTGGCAGGAGCTATCGGGCCCTCGGGGCTCAGCATTAGCATCAGTCTGGCCCCTTGTCACCCCACTTTAAGTCAGGTGTGGCTACATGACCCGCTGTCACTGATGACATGCGATGCATCCAGGCAGAGGCCTTAAAGGCCAGTGTGGACTTGACCAAGTGCCTTTTCTGCCTCTGAGGTCGTGGGAGTACCAGGGGTTAGAGTCTCCTGGCTGGCTGATTTTGGGAGGCCCTCATTTGTCCCAGGAGCCCCCGTGGGAGCCTTTGATTTTGACCCCAGAACACACAATTTTCCCTGGGGCAGAGAGAAGCCCCAGGGCACCAATTGCTACAGCTCATTGCCATTTTCCAACAAGCCATGACCACCAAGAAGGTGCCCACACAGAGTAGTGTGCCCATGGCCTTGCAGGGAGCAGGGCCAGGCAGTCTCTTGAACCCTGAGAAGAGTGCTGTTCGAGGTCCCCGTGGGAACACTGGGAACTGCAGAGGGTCTGCAGTAACCAGTCTCTCCTTTTTACCCCGAAGGGTTTTGCAGTGTCTCTTAACATTTTCCCCAGAAATTTTATTATGGAGGTGGGCATTCGGTGGCGCAGCTAAAGGTAAAAACACAGGGCAGATGCCATCCTGGGTATGAAGAAACCTCTGTGGAAGAAAGGGTGGCTTTTGTCTCTGCCCGTACAAACATCAGGAAGTTACAGGGCTTCATGCGCTCTTTGCAGCTTGGAAGGACTGTGACGCAGGTTGACTGTGACCGAATCCAGCATGTGGTGTATTTGCTTCCCAGAAACTAGCCAAGACTGTCAAAGATACTGAAGAGACAAACAGACACATGTCTGATTTTGAGAGCAACAGGGTGAGTTATTTCTACTTTCATTTTGGACTGCCCAGCTTGAGTCTACAGCACCTCTTCATCTTTGTAACATGCTGGGTGGAGCCCCCATTGGATGGGACAAAGGTTGGAGAGCCAAGTCACCCCAAGACAGAGTTGCTGGACCAGAGTGTGTGTCTTCCGGGCAGGCTGTACTCACCCCAGGTCTCTTGTGCGTCAGAAATTGCAGGCGTAGTTTTCATGGTTCTATATTAATCCTAATTACCCTTTGCTGTATTTCCGGTCACAGACTGAAAAGCTTTTTCCCCAACAACTTTCAAGATGTATTTTTAGAAAGGGAGGAAGGAGAGGGGCGCCTTGGCAGCAGGTGTGGGGGAGGCTCCATTGTCCTGACTGCCCCGGGCGTCAGTTTTGTGGGGTGTCAGTGTGGTGTAAATGACACGCCTTTGCTGAGGTTGCGTGTGGCACAGACTCTGTAGATGGCAGTGTGAGCTGGCTCAGAACGCACTGTGTGGCTTGGATTTTCCCTCTTTTCCGTGCAGATGCTTTAGATGTGCTATCAATGCACACAGCATGTTTATCCTGTAGTAAGTGATGAGATCATGTGACTCAGCTGTATGAAATATGTGTACTGGGAAAACAAAATTGATGCCCTTCTATTTTAACTTTTTTAATAGAGAGATATTTGACAACTAAAAACTATCTGTTTTTTAAGGTGCACAACCTGATATATGAATTGACTGTGAAATAATCACCATAATCCATATGATTAACAGAGACGTGTGTGTGTGTGTATGTGGTGAGAACATTCAAGACAAAATTCACTTAAATGTACAGTCCATGGAGCGGAGAAACAGATTTTGGGAATTTGTTTTAAAAATTTCTTAGATTTTTTTTTTCAAGGTGGCTTTTTGTTTTTAAATTCTCGGTCCCAGGCAGCAGGTTGTGTAACACACGTGGGATATCGAGTTCGAGTATGTCTGATGACAGAATATAAACCATTCCGCAGTGTGATGGCCTTGCAGATAATCGTCTCCTCCTCTGGAACTTGCCCCGCAGTGTCCAGGCTCCATGTGTGGGAAGAGAGAGCAGTGACTCCGGAAGTGGGGGACTGTGGGATGCTGGAGCTGGAGCCGGCCCCTGGTTCTGGCGCATCTTGGAAAGGAGCGTTTGTGGGAAAGGACATGCGTCCTCAGGAAGCTGGTTCAGGTTTTGTAACCTGAGCAAGTTTACGATCTGAAACAGATGGCTAGAGGGAATAATCTTTCAAATGATCCTTTTTCCTTCCTTACAGTCTTAACTATTTCTGACTAGGAGGCAGCATTCAGAGAAAGACAAACTGTGTCCAGATGGTTAGGAAGCCTTTCAAATGAAGATGGGGGGTGTTTACAAGGATGCTCATGGTGGGTGACAAGTGTAAGGCTGTGTCTGGGGTTAGGAGGGCATCACCAGGGCACTGGGTGACCAGGGGCCCAAGGTTCCCTGCTTGTGTTTCCTGGAGGAAAGGGCGCTGATAGGGATTCAGTAGCGGAGTAATGGAATACCGCAGTTTAATAGAAACACAGCATCAGTGTTTCATCTGCGCTGAGTTTATATCGTCACCTAGAGGTTTGCACACTGTAGGAATTCATCTCTGCCTTATTGACTTGTTCTGTAGATACATTTCCTCGGGCCTCTGGGGGCATCTTGTGTATTAGCAGCTGACTTCAGTCAGGAGACAATTTCTTAGCATGTATCAAAGTGACTTTCTCAATGCCAGCAATATCACTGGAATAATGACAAACACAAGCACCTCGTTTGTACATATCTGGCCTAAGGACCCGAACTTTGGGGCAGGAAGGTGATAAGGAGTGTCCGAGCCTTCTTCTCTTGCTCAAACAGGATGAATTAAGTTGGGCAAAAGGGCTGGATGGGGCCGATGCATCTTCACCAAGCTCTGCCCCAGGGGCCGGGCATGGTTCTGGCCCCTGACACTCGCATCCCAGCTCACCTACACATGGCTCTTCCAAGTGGTCTCAGCTCCCCTTTATAAACTCAAAACCAGTGAGATGGAGAGATATGAGCAGGTCTACCACGCTAGCAGTCAGGAAGCAAGTGCTGGGCTCTGAACCCAGTTTCAAATGATCTATAGTCAGTGTTTCCTCCTCCCCAGGGAGTGGGCTTGGCTGCGTCTTGCTCTTTGGAGGGCCACTGCCCACACCAGGCTTCCAGGATGGGTGCTCTGTGGGGCTGGGTGCTGGCTTCCTTGGGTGCGAGGCTGCTGGATGTTTTGGTCCTTTCAGGTGCACACGACTCATCTCGGCTCCAGCACAAGACAAACAAAAACCCCAGTGGTGTGAAATGCCTCTGAGATTGAAGGTTGTCAGCCCTAAAACCTAGCCCATGTTCTATGGGATCAGAGAGAGAGCAAGCATTGTATAAGCCCTGCAGTAGCTAGTAACACTAATGAAAAGAGATAATACTCTACACTTCCTGGCCAATAGGCTGCAGGATCTATCTGCTCTCAGTGGACTGGGGTTTCTCTTGACATTGCATTTATCTGTTCATTCGAAAAATCAATCTTGTGATGTTTATTCGACCTTGGATATATAGATTTCTTACGTATGTGGTTTCTGGCTTGATCACCCTCCCCAAACTGATTGTGAAATCCTGAGGGGCTGATATGTGTCCTTTACAGTGTCTAAGACAGTGCCTTATACACAGTAGGTGCTTCATAAATTCTATGGAATTGCTTCATGTTGCCTGTGGCTCAGTTGCTTAAACTGAAGAGTGTGATCTTGGGATAAAATGGTAATGACCGTGCTAAGCTGTAGGATAGCATATTGTTATAACAAAATACAAGAAGAGGTATTACCAACCTAGACAGCANCATGTTGCCTGTGGCTCAGTTGCTTAAACTGAAGAGTGTGATCTTGGGATAAAATGGTAATGACCGTGCTAAGCTGTAGGATAGCATATTGTTATAACAAAATACAAGAAGAGGTATTACCAACCTAGACAGCATAAAAAGCAGAGACATTACTTTACCAACAAAGGTCTGTCTAGTCAAAGCTATGGTTTTTCCAGTAGTCATGTGTGGATGTGAGGTGGACTATAAAGAAAACTGAGCCCTGAAGAACTGATGCTTTTGAACTGTGGTGTTGGAGAAGACTCTTGAGAGTCCCTTGGACTGCAAGGAAATCAAACCAGTCAATCCTAAAGGAAATAAATCCTGAATATTCATTGGAAGGACTGATGCTGAAGCTGATGTTTCAATATTTTGGCTACCTGATGCAAAGAACTGACTCTTTAGAAAAGACCCTGATGCTGGGAAAGATTGAAGGCGGGAGGAGAAGGGGACAACAGAGGATGAGATGGTTGGATGGCGTCATTGACTCGATGGACATGAGTTTGAGTAAGCTCTGGGACTCGATGATGGACAGGGAGGCCTGGCGTGCTGCAGTCCATGAGTTCGCAAAGTTGGACACAACTGAGCGACTGAACTGAACTGATGAACAGTGTTTAGAAATACATATTACATTTCTGATATTGGATCACAAGGGTTTCTGTTTCATTTTGTTGAAAGTTTTTAGGATTAAGCATATTTACATATAGCATGAGACTTGGTTCTCATGAGACTTGGTTCTGACTGTTTATTTTGGTGCACTTAGTTCATCATACCATTAAGTTCAGGGATGTGAAGCGCATTTGCAGTGCTGCACAGCTGCATCCTCAGGATGCTTTAAATGTGTTAGTTACAGTCAGGACAACTTTGCCCACATCTGACACTTCAAAAATATTTTCTTTCTTGAAAAGGTGGAATCTTATCAACATTAATTAGCTAATTTGGAAAACTTTTCTGTGAATTTATAAAGATGATGTGTGTACTTTCCCGCTTCATCTATTTCAAACTGCATTCCTGCCACATGTTTTTAATTAAATTGGGTGCTTGAGAACTGTCAGAATTGAGGCGGGTTGCAGTCTCTCCAGTCCTGCTCGTGCCTGGTTTGTTTGGCTCCGTCCATGGTAAGGTGCTTCAGTGTGCAAGCAGCGCTTCTTCATGAGTGCTGCCTGCTAAGTTTGTAAAACATTTTTAAGTTTGTAAAAAGTTTGTCTAAAAGTTTAGAAGAGATTCAGTCCCTTTCCAAAGGAATGTGAAGATGAAGTCACAGACCATGTGTTTAGGACTCTCCAGCCTGGCAGGAATTCTGCACCTTGGGGAGAGTTCAGAGTGATCTGTAGGCAGGTTTGCATGGGAGTTATCCAGCTTCTGAGACTCTAAGCCTTAATATCTAACTCTGAGATATGGGTTATCGACCTTTTGATTTTTTTTTTTAGCTTTTCCTGCCTTCCAAAAGGTTATGTATTTAAAAATGTCTTGGATAATTTTGTGTATTCATGGAGTGGGGAGGGAGAGTGGTTGACATTAATATTTTGGGTGCTCTCCATGGAGGTTATTCTGGCACTTTCTACCACCTTTTGGCCACTTGATGTGAAGAGCTAACTCATTTGAAAAGACCCTGATGCTGGGAAAGATTGAAGGCAGGAGAAGAAGGGAATGACAGGACACGGTGGTTGAATGGCATCACCAACGCAATGGACATGAGTTTGAGTGAGCTCCGGGGGTGGGGAAGGATGGGGAAGCCTGGCGTGCTGCAGTCCATGGGGTCGCAAAGAGCTGGACAAGTTGTATCTGAACGACACAATGAACTGAAGAACAACCTCATCACTGCCATTTCAAGTTTCTTCCGCCCTCCAGGGCTCCTTACTAAAGCCAACATCCTCATTAAGCTTTCCAGATCCTTCATCGAGAGGTGGGAGCTCTTCCTCCGTGACACCCAGGTGTGTTTAATTTGTATTTCTTACACGATCTGAGTCACACGTTGGCACTTCTTAAAGTTATCTGTGCGCTTCTCCTGTGTCCTCTGACAGAGTAAGTTTTGTGAAGAAGGAGTTTTTTTTTTCTGTTTGTTTGTTTTACTATATTCTTAACAGCTCTCACATCGCCCGGCATGCAGGAGTAACTGGTCTTGAATCTGATCAAGAACCTTGAGCACAGTACATGCCTATTGTGTAGTTGGCCTAGAGGCAGGGCTGTGGCAAAGCTGTGGCCAAGAAAACATTCCCGACAGAGAGAGCTAAAAATGAAGCTGGATATTCAGTAAGTCTCCAGAGACTGTGTCTTAAGAAGTCATCAAAGCCTTGATCTTTCTCTACATGAAAATTAAATTCTCTTTGGAAAATACCATAAAGTCAAAAGTCAGCCAAAATATGGAAGAAACTATTTGCAAGGTAAATTTTCTTACTTTACAAAGAGTTTGTTAAGCCATTAATATAATCCCATAAAAGAAAAGATGTAAGAAAATATATCCACATTGTTCCTGTTTGAAGAAATACAAACAAGAAATGGTGAGTTTATTTTAAAAATCAGGTTGACAATGTCCAGGGCTAGGACGATGAAGGGAGGATGAAATGCTTCTTAACAGGGTCAAAGGTAAATGGTGCAGCCTTTTGGGAAGGGAATTTTGTTCTTCCTATGAAAATGAGATCTGCACTTATTTTTAAACCATCATTTCCATAGCTAGGAATATCCCACAAATATACTCATAAATAACAAGAAATAGAAACAAATGAGATATTCATCCTTTGGGGTTGGTTGATTAATTTATGCTTCATCCATACAATGGAAAACACTGCAGCTGTAAAAACAATAAGATAGACACGTGTGTACTGAGGTTGGGGGCTCCAGAATATTATATTAAGTGAGAAAAATCAAGGTGCAACTGAGCATATAATATTCTCTATTTTGTATAAAAATATGTAACAAGATGCACACAAAAACGAAGAATTTAGAGTGGGGAAGGGTAGTGCTGATCAGATGGAAGGAAAAGATGACCCCAGCAGTGGTAGTCAGGATGGTCAAGGCTTAGACCAAACTCTTGAGTGATATTTATAACAGGAAAGAATTTGACCCAGCCAGGAAGGTGAGAGGAGTTTGGGAGATTAAGGATGTATTTGACAATATCCTTCTTGCAGATAGTTGATTGCTATGTTTATTTTTCTAGTGATAGGAAGAAGATGAAAAGCTTTACGAAGATAATGAAAGGAAGGTTTGTATCAACAGATTCTGTAGTTTTGTGTTTCCTATTCTGAAAACAGACCTAACAAGATAATCAAAGGATTCCCAAACCTTGTCAGCTGCTTGTTAGAAATATAACATCTGTGTCTCCTTCATACACTGTAGCTCTGTTCCCTAGAGGCGGAAAACCAAGTCGGAGGAAAGGAAATGTTAAGACATTTCAAGCAGGTGGAAGGATCCACTGTAAAAGCAGATGAAAAATATGGGAGGGAAGACTCTTTTAGGGTCATGTATCAGGAGACTC
Organism: Neotragus pygmaeus; assembly: GCA_006410875.1. Classification (NCBI taxonomy): domain Eukaryota; kingdom Metazoa; phylum Chordata; class Mammalia; order Artiodactyla; family Bovidae; genus Neotragus; species Neotragus pygmaeus. Next base: position 2,121 of record SJYV01045406.1, on the reverse strand, counting down.
CTCCTCCCAGCCCTGGGATATCTGCCTTCAGGCACCCCCATCTGGGTTGTCCAGGGAGCCAGGAATGCTCCATGCTGTCAGGCTCAGGATGAACGTGTCCACAGGCTGAGGGCATCAGGGGAGGACGGGCCCCCAAAGCCACGAGGCTCACAGCCCCCTGGGAAGGCAGGCTCTGGCCGAGCAGCTGGCCCCACGTGGCGGGAGATGGCGCGTCCAGCTCCACGGTGTTCCTCTCCAGTAGCTATGTCCTAGATAGCATCAAGGTCTCCTTGTTATTTGTTTAATGATTAAGTGATCGTAATGATTTTTGTCTGAGTGCATAATTTATTTACTTACTCCTAAGTTCACTTAGACTCCTCGTCGCTCTATAAAAAAATACCTGAGCCATAAATAGTAATACTTTGGGCCACAAATACTAATGTTTGGGAAGGTACCTAATCAAAACCAGCACCTGGAAGCCACCTGAACTTTGACATCAGATCAGCTCATCCATCATGCACCCACCCTCTGTGACCTTAGGAAGACCCCTTGACCTTTCAGTCTCAGTTTCCTCTGCTGCAAGTTTGTTGTTCAGGAGTTTATCACCAAATTAACCTCCGGGATTAGTGAATATGTGGATAAAATATGCTTGATGATACGCTTTTTATTCGTATGAGTAAAACAGCGAATTGTAGGAGAATCCTGACAGCCCCGGGGGAGAAGGTGCACGTGAGCTGCAGTTCCATGTGTGCGTATGTTTCTACATGCAGCCAAGCTAGAGAGGACCAGACTCCAGCTTTAGTGCTTCTGTTAATTTGCAAGTGTTGTTTGTTAAGTAATTTTACCTCTCTGAACCTCATTCATTCAATCAAGGATAATTGTACATTTACAAGTTTACTTTTCTCCAAAGAATTAATTGAGACAGTGGATTTGAAAGTTCTTGAAAAATACATTTATCTTTAAAACGATGTTTATGTGATTTATATGGAAGCTAACTAATGAAAGCACATGTTTCCCAGTTGGAAAGTGGGCACAGGAAAGTGGGCACCATCTTAGCTCTCTTGTTATAAACGGTGTGATCAGTTTTACCTGGCATTCTGTCCTTTGGAATGTCCTTAGGAAGGACCCCTCAGCGACCAGCCTGTGCTGAAAAGATCACAGCATGTGTTTGCTCTGATGTCCCTGAAAACTGAAGTCATGTCCACTTGGCTTTCAGTGTCTGGTGATTCTCTGGGAAATTTACCGTTTGTTTGATGTAGGTATTACTCGCTCTTTTAATCAGAGTGTTTAACCAAACACAGTGGATGAAGAATGCAGACCTTGAGCACATATAAACTGTGTCGTGAACACAATTTCACTTCCCTGAGCCCCAGCGTCTTGTTTGTAAAGCTGGGAATTTCTAACCCGTGAAGTCAGTATGGAGATTAGAACTATTCTTAAAAAGCCTTACACAGTGGCTTGAGAGTTAATTATAGCAGTTATTACTGTTATCCTCTATCCTCTGTGGTTTCTAGCACAGGTTTCAAGTCCTTGGAAGTGGGAATTTGACTTTGTATTTTCATTTTTGTCAGCATCAGGCACACACAATGCCTTACTCATAGATAGCATTAATTGTATTTTAAAACTGAATCTTCTTCTATGCTATCTCATGTTTTACAATTAAGAATACTTTACCAAACTATAAAGAGTTCAGTGCTCTTGTAGAATTATTAGCAGATACAAATAAGAAAAAAGTGAAAACATTGAATTCCTATTTAGAATCTGTTTTCACTTTCATGTATATTCTTAAGACTATTTTCCATTTATTTTTTTATGTAGCATATTAAAGGAACAATGACTCTGCTAATATTAGAAAGTTTATTTTAACAAGTACTATGAATCAGTACTGAGGATATTATCAGCATTTACCTTTTCTTTCCCAATATACTTCAGAATGGTGGTTTTATTTATTTGAAATAAATGTAAACATCTTGGCAAAGCTACCATTCACATAAAACGACTATCCTGCCCCTACAAAAATGACATATCAATCAGGTGCTTGTATGGAATTCTTTCAGAGCAACATTAGTTTCACTCCTTGGGTGTGAAAATAGCAAGAAGAGATAAGAAACCCTTCTTTAGTGATCAGTGCAAAGAAATAGA
>SJYV01045405.1:0-12347 GCA_006410875.1 Neotragus pygmaeus | reverse complement strand
CCAAAGGCATTACAAAAAAAAAAAAAAAAAAAAGCAACCCTACCTTTCTCAAATTTTCAACTCGAGAATTCACAGCTTTCTTCAAGTCCAGGCCAGGTAAAGACCTTCCCCTCTCCCTTCCGAGGTCCCGCCTCGCGCCCCTCCCTCCCCCACTGTAATTAAGTGTTTCAGCCACTCTCCCCTTTCGGTGAGTTCCTGCAACACCTTGAGATGTGAGAAAGTGATGGCAGTTCTCTTCTGCAGATCATTACAGCAAAACTGGAAGTATCTATAGAAGGCTGATGAATTTCTTGAAGTAACACTTGTCATACATGGCGGCGAGATTAAAAAAAAAAAAAAAACCTAAGTAAACACAGCTCTCCGGGGGCGATCCCTCGACGCCTCTGCCTTCGAGTGTATGGCAGGAGGGAGGTAACACGCAAACACGGACTGGGAGATGTTTATAAACGTGCGCACGAAGACATGCAGATGCACGCAGAAAACTTTTTTTTTTTTGGCCAAGGCTTCTCAGATTGTGAATTTTTTTTCTAATATTGGGAACTGGAATAAAGCAAAGCAATCCTTGTATATATGACTTCTCTTAATGTCCAAATAGATTTATTTAAATACACCAAAAGGTTTATAAAAAGTGCTTCAGTATTATAGAAACACATCCTCATAGATAGTCCAGAAGTGGCCCTGTCTTTCCTATCAGTCTTGGAGGGAATCCTAGAAAACAAAATAAAAAGCATAAAATTAGGCAGAATATGAATTTATAAATTTCAATTAGTCTAGACTGAGAGTGTGGAGTAGTGGAATGTTTGCATTTCACTAGTTTCTCTGTAATTTTTTTTAGTATAGAGACTTCAGTGGATTCAAGCTTTCTATCTGACTTTCCCATCTTCCCCTCATAAAATAAATGATTGCCTCTGATCTGATGTGCCAGGTGAAAATGGGTAGAATTAAAACTGTCAATTCTGCTTCCAACTTGTGTCTTTTGATTGAGTTCAAAAGCTTTTAAAGGTAAAACCTGCCGATCATTTATATGTATTGTTTCTTCTTTTCTTATCACTGCTTTTAACTGAAAAGAAAAAGTATATTTCCAAATTCATTTTCTCAGGAAGATTTGAATCTTCCAGGTAATTTGATGATGGAGCCTAACACATGTGATCTCCTGTGCCCAGTGAAGCCCGGTTTACANCCTTGACGCACTCCTTTTCCTATTTGGAACCAGTTTGTTGATCCATGTCCAGTTCTGTCGCTTCCTGACCTGCATACAGATTTCTCAAGAGGCAGGTTAGGTGGTCTGGTTTTCCCAACTCTTTCAGAATTTTCCACAGTTTATTGTGATCCACACAGTCAAAGGCTTTGGCATAGTCAATAAAGCAGAAATAGATGTTTTTCGGGAACTCTCTTGCTTTTCGATGATCCAGCGGATGTTGGCAATTTGACCTCTGGTTCCTCTGCCTTTTTAAAAACCAGCTTGAACATCAGGTTGGTGGTGGCTTATTAGTTCCGTATTCCTTATCAGGACCTCCTGTTGTAAAACAACTCATGTGAATGGTTACTAGAGAGCCTGGCCAGGTGGGCGGTTTCAGTCTGTATGCTTCCCCTAACAGTTTGATTTCCTTGTAATCCAAGGGGCTCTAAAGAGTCTTCTCCAGTACCACAATTTGAAAGCAGCAATTATTTGGCACTCAGCCTTCCTTATGGTCTAACCCTCACAACCGTACATGTCTACTGGAAAAAATATACTTCTGACTATACTTTCTCAGTAAAGTGATGTCCTTGCTTTTTAATATGCTGTCTAAGTTTGTCATAGCTTTCCTTCTAAAGAGCAAGTGTCTTTTAATTTCATAGCTGCAGTCACCATCTGCAGTGATTTTGGAGCCCAAGAAATTAAATCTGTCACTGCTTCCACTTTTACTCCCATCTATTTGCCATGAAGTGATGGGACCAGATGTTATTTTAGTTATTTGAATGTTGAGTTTTAAGCAAATATAGGAGTCTATAAATCTTCTTAATGTTTATTTTCTCCCAACTAGGAGAATCCCAGGGACGGGGAAGCCTGGTGGGCTGCCATCTATGGGGTCGCACAGCGTTGGACATGACTGAAGCGACTTAGCAGCAGCAGATCTTGAAGAGGCATATAGAATCATGGTGGAATAAAATTGGTTAAAGTAAAGGTCATGGGAGGCAGGTGGGAGGGGGGTTCAGGATGGGGAACACATGTACACCGGTGGTGGATTCATGTCAATGTATGGCAAAACCACTACAATACTGTAAAGTAACTAGCCTCCAATTAAATAAACATATTAAAAAAAAATCAAAACACTCAAAAAAAAAAAAACAGTTGTTTTTTCCCCCTACTTCTCTCGCATCCACATTTGCATAAAAATGTGATCACACAAGCTTACTTACTTGGTTATTTGTAAATATTTGCCACTAACACCTCTCTTGCTTCACAATTTATTGCGCATTGCTGGGTATAGAAGAGAAGCCTGATGAATTCAGTAGCTATGCAAAATCATATTCCTTTCTATTTGTTTTAGTTGCTGCCAAATGGTTCATTTCCTTCAAATCCTAATCTTTCTTTATTCAGACAAGTTTTGCAGGGGGAGGGCTTCAATTTCTACACACCAGGTAGAATGCATTTCCTTTTCACCTATTTAGGTTAATGGCCTTCAGTGTTATGCAGAGTAAAGAAATTATTTGGCCTCTATTCAGAAGACTATTTGGTTTGAAAAAGAAAAGGCTAATTTCAGCATAATCATTAAATGAAAATGAGACAGTTTAGCACAAATTCAAAAAAAACAAAAGGAAAGAAAGGAGTCAGTTGAGGATTTTCTAGGGATCACAGAGTGTTTTGCTCTGTTGAGGTTGAGGTAAGCATTTCAGTAGCAGCTCCCAAGCTGACTGAGTCTTTGATGAGGATTTTATGGGTGGTTTCTCTAACACTTCACTTTGCTGTTAATACATCTCTTCTTTTAAGCGTAATTTGTCTTTGGAAAATTGGCTAGGCTTATGACCCTGGAAGTTGGTCTGTCTTGGAGAGAGAAATGAACTTGAAAATAATTACTGTGACGTGCAGGATACAAGGCCTTTAACATATGAAAATTAAACTAAAGGCCCATAATCAATATGGCATGCTCTGTGATGAGTATTTGTAGCCTAGATTTATACCAGAAATTCAACAAAATTATATAACATCACTACCTTATTCCCTAACATTATCTAAATGTATAACTTTAAAATGTAACTGATATAGAGGGATCCTTGAGCCAGGAAAAGAAAAAAAATCTTTAGGGATGGAATAAAATTATATGCAAAGGTAGTGATTCTGTCCTACTCCTTTGTGTGCGTGCTAAGTCACTTCAGTCATGTCCAACTCTTGTGCCACCCCATGGACTGTAGCCTGCCAGGCTCCTCTGTCCATGGGAGTCTCCTGGCAAGAATACAGGCGTGGATTGCCATGCCCTCCTTCAGGGGATCTAACGGCTTGGAATAGCCAGGTACCCTCAAGTACGAAATCCCACAGGTTATTGGAAAAATGAGTGCATGCACTCTGGCATCTGCATTCCTCTCCTTGGGATATATTACAGGCCTTCTTTAAACACTTCACAGTGATCATTCTGCCATGGAAACATGAATAACGTTTCTTGACCTGAATGTCTTAGAATCTAAAAACTGTCTATAGATAGAAGTTTTTCATTGGTGCCAGGAAATTCAGTTTAGGCTCAATCTATTCATTCTAAGCCTCTGCAAGAGGACTTTAAACTTCTTAGGCATGCCAAAAATCTAGGTTTGAATTAAATGACTAACGCTTTACCTAGTTTCTACCACCAGTTCTTTGCCAGAATCTTTTCGATTCATCCTCAGCCAAAGCTGTTACCCATCCTGACAACATAGCCTTTCACCTGCTCACACCTCATGTCTTTGCTTTTCCAGTCCTTTGGCTGCCCTCCTTTTTCTTCCCTCACATACTTGTCTGACTGGTTCCTAGAAGCTTGGCTGAGATTTTTCTCTGACATAAGTCTGGCTGCCACAAATTAAGCAACCCCCCCCTCCCAAACACACTTCTCAATGCAAATCTAAATAGATCTAATTTATAAACAAAGAGAACACTTCTATTTTCTTTACAAAAATAAATCACGTCTTGGCTTTTAAAGGAAAGAACGAAGAGCTAGTTGACAGAACGGTGATTAGGAAAAGATAGGTTAAAAAAAATAGCTACTCAACTATGATAACATCAAAAAAAGCATCAACTTCGTTATTTATCCACAGGCAGCCTTGGCCCGATCCATACAGGTTAATGAGTTATCTTTGTTCTGTGCTCTGATGTAATTTAAGCCTCCAAAACCGGACTGCACTTAGTAGGTGCTCTAGAAATGTGTTGAATGTTCAAAGGCTAAGAGAATTAAAAACTTATTTTTAAAAAATGACAAAAGCCACAGCTTCATCAAATGTTTAGCCTTCCCAAACACAGCCCCATTGTTCTACTCTCTTTACACTCCTTGCCTTCTCCCTTGTTTTTGTCGTTCTTTCACACACACATTTAAATCTAAGAATAGAGACGGACACCAAACCCTGAAATAACAGACTTAAACATGTAACTCAAAGCAAGTTATATTAGGCGGAAGCTTTTGAAGGAATGTCAACTCCTAACGGGTTCACTGTTCGCCGTACAGCTTTTCCCGCCTTCTCCGAGTGGAGGTGAGGGGTGCGGAATTAAACCATCAACATTCTCTCTCCTTTGCCTCAATTTTTTTTTTTCCTGTCCTTTTCTCTCCTTTCCTCGGCTTTATTTCCTTCCCCCGTCTACCGTTTCTCTAGGGTCCTTGCTTGGCTTTCTCCCGCTCAGCCTGTTGGTCCCTTTGATCCTTTCTTTCTATCCCTTACTCCCAGAAGCTCCAGAAAATACCTTCTTTTCCCCCCTTCTTCACGTCACTTCCCTCCCTTCTCCCATCTCCCTCTCCTTTTCTGAGAGAGGTGAGTTTTCCCCGCTAGAGGCCACCACTTTCTCGGTTTCTTCCCTCCCACCGACGAGCAGCGCTCGGAAAGAAAGAAGGGGAAAAAAGAGGAGAAAGAGCGAGAGAGGGAAAAAAAACCCCGAGGCCTAGAGCGCGGAGGCCCAGCAGCGGCGTCGTCATGGCAACGGGCGCCGGCAGGAAACGAGGGACGCGCGGGAGGGAGGGGGGAGGCCAAGGAGAGGAGGGGGAGGTGCTTCCGGGGCAGCCGNGCCCACTTGACTTCACATTCCAAGATGTCTGGCTCTAGGTGAGTGATCACACCATTGTGATTATCTTGGTAACCATGTACAGTATACATAAAAAGGCCTGGAATGAAACACGCCAGTATGATAACTGTAGATCTCCACTCTTACCTGCTGTGTGACATGCAATGCTGTAGGGTGGGCATGATGCCCCAGCCACGTCAGCTCACAGATGACTTGCTTTGGGCCATAGAGTGTGAGTGGCAGTTCCACTAGGAACTGAAGACCTCAAGAGGCATCTGGTTTTCCTGCTCACCCTCTTGAATTCTTGTGATCTTCCATGGGGAAAAAAATTCCTCCTGGTAGGTGCTAGTCTGAGGACCATGAGGAAACACACAGGCAGATGATCAGACTTAAACCAACTCAGCCTGAACCCAAGCCCAACTCAGCCCAGATGAACACTCAGAGCCTCCATGGACCCAGGAAAGAGAACACGAATGTTATTACCAGCTGTTGAGAGAGTGAAGTTGGTTTTGTGTGGCAAAGAGATTCATTCTGGTCATCTCTGAATGATGGCATAGTTGATGGCTATTTTCTTCCTTATGCTTTTCCATGTTTTCCAAGTGTATTTGAGTCAGCTTGCTTTACTTATAGAGGAAAAGAATAAATACATGAAGAAACATGCATTTCCTACTATGTCCTGCATCATTATAATACAAGATCAAACTTATCTGAACTGTACACACAAAGAACATAATTAATGACTGTTAAGGCAACTTTAAAAGCATTAGTATGCTAATCCACATGTGTTTTCTCTCACATTCCTCTGTACAGTTAACAACGAAGTTCCTATTTCTATTGCCTTAGGATATATTGTTGAAAAACCAGTTATTTCCGAGGTTGTATTTTAGGATCTGATTAGATCATACACAGGGCTTCCCTGATGCCTCAGACAGTAAAGAATCCACCTGCAATGTGGGAGACCTGGGTTTGATCCCTGGGTTGGGAAGATCCCCNTATTGCCTTAGGATATATTGTTGAAAAACCAGTTATTTCCGAGGTTGTATTTTAGGATCTGATTAGATCATACACAGGGCTTCCCTGATGCCTCAGACAGTAAAGAATCCACCTGCAATGTGGGAGACCTGGGTTTGATCCCTGGGTTGGGAAGATCCCCTGGAGAAGGGAATGGTTACCCACTCCAGTATTCTGGTCTGGAGAATCCCATGGACAGAGGAGTCTGGAGGGCTACAGCCCTTGGGGTCAGAGAGTCAGACATGACTGAGTGACTTTCACTTTTTCATATCACACACAAAGGCAAGCTCAGGGGCTTGCGAGATCTTATCCAGTTTGAGAGAGTTAACACAAAGCTAATTCTCTCTCAAGCGTTGAATGCCTTAGAACTAACCCTTTCCTCTTCCATTGTTCTTTGGTCAGGATAACTCTTTGCTTTATTGGTTTTTCTCATTCCTTATGGGAAGTAGGGAGGTGGGAATTAAAAGGGCAAGCAGACTTCCTTGGTGGTCCAGTGTTTAAGATTCTGCAGTTTGACTGCATGGGGGGCAAGTTCAATCCCTGGTCAGGCAACCAAGATTCTGCTTGCCAAGCGGTGCGGCCCAAAAATTTTAAAAATAAATAAAAGAACTGCTTTATAAGTGGCTTTTAAAGAAATAAATGAAGGGGCAGGAAAGGAACCTCAAAGAATGCATGGATGGGAAAAAGGAAGAAGACTGATGAGGAGGAAGAAAATGGATCAGGAAGAGGAAACTGATCAAAGGAGGAGAGGTGGGGAAATGAGGTAGTGGGTGAAACAGGAGAGGCTGGGGCTGCTGGACAAGGCCTAGGCAAGGTGGCTTCAGAGACGTGGTGTCACTTGGCTCCTCACTGTTACATCTGTCACTTACTGCCTATGTTTGCTCTAAGTGCCACAAAGCCAAACTCCCCCAACCTTCCAGTCCTCGCCAGCTCGACGCTCCCCTCTTTCCTCCACTAACTCACCTCTGCCTCCCCATCCCGGCTCCGTCACTCCACATCTGCCTTCCTGTGTTCTCCGTCACTTTGTTCTCCTTCCAAAATTCTCTCCAGCTCCTCGTGGTCCCTCCAAATTCTGGCCATCCTTTGAGGACCCTTGCAAGCCTCCTGCTCCCTAAAGCATCCTCAGCTCACACTGAGGTCACCCCTCTCGAAACTGTGGCCCCGGTCTCTCCCCTGAGCTCCAGGTTCATAAATCTCATCAGGGTGCCTAGTAGTATTCCCAAATGTGTCTCTGACTCTTCCAAACCCTACATTAGGATGTAAGCTCAATAAGGCAGAGGTAAGATTTGGTTTGTTCACTGCTGTGTCCCAGTGCCCAGAGGAGCGCTTGGCACCAAACAGGCACTCGATAGCTATTAGTTGAATGTATCCCAATGTTCACAGCAGCATTATTTACAACAGCCAAGATACTGGAAGCATCCTAAGTGTCCATCAACAGATGAATAGATAAGGAACAATGGAGTACTACTACTCAGCCATAAAAAAGAACAGAATTTTGCCATTTGCAGCATGGATGGACTCGAAGGGCATTATACTAAGTGAAATAAGTCAGAGAAAGACAAATACTATATGATTTCACTTATATGTGGAATCTCAAAAATATGACAAACCAATGAATTTAACAAAAAAGCAGCAGACTCAGATACAGAGAGCAAATCAGTGGTTACCAGTGCTGGGAGGGGAGGGGAGGGGGCTACATAGGGACAGGGCAGTGGGAGACACAGACTACTGGGTACAAGATGGGCTCAAGGATGTACCATACAACACAGGGAAGAGAGCCAATATTTGGCAATAACTGTAAATGGAAAGTAACCTATAAAAATTATATCAAAATGTTTTAGAGTAAAAATAACTATTCATTTCAAACCAGTCAATCCTAAAGGAATATTCACTGGAAGGACTGATGCTGAAGCTGAAGCTCCAATACTTTGGCCACCTGATGAGGAGCGCTGACACATTGGAAAAGACCCTGATGCTGGGAAAGATGGAAGGCCAAAGGAGAAGCAGGTAGCAGAGGATGAGATGGTGAGATAGCATCGACTCAATGGATATGAATTTGAGCAAAGTCTGGGAGATAGTGAAGGACAAAGGAGCCTGGTGTGCTGCAGTCCATGGAGTCTCAAAGAATCACGACTCAAAAAAAGAGTCTCACAAAGACACAACTTAGTGACTGAATAACAACAACAATTAATGGAAAAAAATGAATGAACTCCTATGGTAGCAACAGCCAGGAGAACACAATTCCCTTGCATTGCATTGCCTACTGATGTTGCTTGGCTGTCTAATTTTCCCAGCTGGACTGCTAAAATCCCTTAGGATCAGGAGCCCTGTGCATGTGTATTCCTCTGGGCTTTAGCACAAAGCTGGGCACATAGGTGATTTATTCACAGATTAAACAGCCCAGTCCCACAACAGAACAAGCCCATGTCTAAAGCCACCTTTCTCAAAGCCTGGGAACCACATGCTAACTCACGCAAAGAATGTATTTGTTCCTATCCACAGACTCTTAAGTATTTGTGCTTGAGCCCTGTATCAAATCAGTATAATACATTTTCCTGTGTTTCATTCTCATTGTTCTTTAACGGGGCATGTTTTATCTACACATCTGATTAGAAGCAGGCTCGGAGTCCTTTCTGACTCTGTTCCCACCTGAGCACCTAGAAGCAGCTCAAGGCAGGCCAACCTTGATTAGAGACAAAGGCCTTGCAGGGCTTGAGACCTGTTGCCCGGCAAGTCCCTGCAAGGCTGAAAGCAGGGCTTCTGATTGGCTGCCAGTGATGTCACACTCCTGGCACCCTTTCCCCCCAGATGTACATCGCTTTATCTTAGTGCCCCTTTCACAATAGCAACAAGACACAACAGGAAGCAAATGTCTAGAGCCGGTCCATCCTCGCCAGGCTCAGGGTTTCTCACAGCATCGCTCTGACAAAAAGGCTGCTCCACATCAATTCTGTGGGTTTTCCCACCAGAGTAATCACTGTGGGTGGGGTGGACTTTGTGTTCTATCTTATTTGCTGTCTACATGGAACTGTTATTGAAATGACTAACAGTCACATCATCGCTGCATTAGGAAGCAATTATGTGAAAACAAATTCATTTCCTGAGTCATCCAGTTTATTTAGCCTGCATTCCTCTCTTTCTTTTCAAAAAATTATCTCAGGAGGAAAGAAATTCAAACTTCTTATAGTACCTGCTGCTCCTTTGTCAGGAGATTATATAGCTTATTTAGATGGATTCACAGAGGTATTATGTTTGCCCATATTACTTGGTCTGTTCCATTCTAATCCTGAATTTATCAATATTTTCAAAAGACAAATGCCTTTCAGGGTTAATTCTTTTGCCTTTCATGCCTTTGTGTGATAGATGACTAATGCCGTATTCACTAGCTCATCAACTGCCTGGCTTGGTTTTTGCCTTCGTCTCCTTTTCTTTTTTTTTTTTTCTCTCCTTTCCTTCCATTTTTTTTTTTTTTTTAAAGATGAGTATGTGTTTTAGAGATACAAATACTTTCGTATTTCCTTGTAACTCTGTATGAGTTTCCCGTAGCTGCTGTAGCAAATTACCACAAACTCAGAGGCTGAAATCAACTGGAATACATTCTCTCCTTTCTGGAGGGCAGAAGTTTGAAATCAGTACCTTCTGCTTGAAATGCAGGTGTCAGCAGGTGATAGCAGGGGGTTCTTAAGAGAGAATCTTGCCTCTTCCAGCCTCTGGTGGTCGGTGAAGTGAAAATTGCTCTGTTGTGTCCAACTCTGCGACCCCATGGACTTTAGTCCATGGAATTCTCCAGGCCAGAATACTGGAGTGGGTAGCCTTTCCCTGGGGGCTGGTGGCCTTCCTTGAATTGTGCCCTCATCACCCCAGCCTCTGTCTCTGCAGTCACACCATCGCCCCCTTTGTCCTCCTGTGATGGCATTTAGGGCCCTCCTGGATATCCCAGGATAACTTCTCCATGGCAATAGGCTTTACTTAATCCCATCTGCAAAGACCCCTACTCCTGAGAAGGTAAAATTTACAGGTGTCAAGAGTTAGGATCTGCTATCTTGGGGGCCATTATTCAGCCCACCACATTTTCCATTCTCTGCTCTCCACAACTCACAGAGTATTTTCTATCTACTCGTAAAGTTGATGGAAAGGAAAGAAAGAGCAACTCTAAAGGAGAGAGAAGATAGTTCAGCCTTTCCTTGCCTGTTAATTCCTTCCCGAATCGAGGTGGGTTCCTGCTTCCTAAGAAAACATGGGAGAGTGGGAGGTATTTCACTCTGCAAGCTGTGGGGATGCTGGGGCGTGGGATGCGGGGTGCAGTTGTCCCCTCTCTTCTTCCGAGGCAGCCAGGGCACTGACACAGGCCCATCCAGTCAGATGTGCTCACTGAGAGGTTCTGACCTGGAGGGTGCGGGGCACGGACGTCTGCTTCCAGGTCAGAGTGGAGGGTCAGGCGTGGCGCCCCGCCCCGCAGCTTCCGGCAGCCTCCTGCAGCCTCCTGCAGATCTCCTGCCCTGCAGAGTCTCCCTCTGCTGTTTGCCTCCCCCTCCCAGGGCTCCTGCTCTCCCCTCCATCCTGGTTCTCCTACATTCCTGTCCATCTGTGAGCTGCTACTGAACGTCCAGCATTCCTTGCCTGTTGAAGTTAGCCCGACTTGGTCTCTGTCGTTTGTAATCATGCACCCTACCAAACTTAGAAATGGCCGGGTCCAAAGCTCTCTTTCTATAAATCCTGGCCGTCCCTCCACTCCGGGCCAGATCCGCACGAGAGGACGATGCAGATGAGGCTGGAGCAGGGTCTGCAATGCCCGTAGCAGGACTGATGGGAAACACCTAAACGTCTGTGTGATATAAAAAAGTGCCTTCAGGTTCTGAACCACTGTGCAGAATATGAAAAGAAGGAAAAGTGTATAGCTCTCAGCTGTGGGAGGCAGCCTTTAAAAAAAAATTGTAATGCCCTTTTTACTATCTTGAAATAAAATTCATCAATAACCTGAAAATGAAAACCTATTTATATAATTTTAAAAGCTCACTACAACATAAAGGAAATTATATATAAATAATTATCTGTATAAAATATAAATTATTAAAGCAAATACTTCGTGTATATATTAAGTGTAGACTTCAACATGTAAAAACGCTCACATCACTGCATGCATGCTTAGTCACTTCAGTCGGTGTACGACTCTGTAGCCTACCAGGTTCCTCTGTCCATGGGATTCTCCAAGCGAAAACACTGGAGTGGATTGCCATTCCCTCCTCCAGGGGATCTTCCTGACCCAGAGATGGAACCCGTATATCCTGTGACTCCTGCAGGCAGATTCTTTATCACTGAGCCACCAGGAAGCCCATGACTACATCAGAGGACCCTGCAAGTGTATAACATGGAGAACTACATTCCACTGAATGAAAACCAGAGAGCAGAACCACAGAGCACAATTAAAGGTCTTCCGAGGAACAAAAGCTACAGATGCATATCTACCCACATGACTCTATGTAGAGAAAGAAAACCAGGAAGAATAAAGTGCTGGGGGAGTGGTGAGGAGGAGAGGCTTTCACATTTTGTCCTCTTATTGTATTCTTTGTATCTTTAATTAATGTGTTACTTCTGTCATTAAGAAAAAATAAATAAAAACATGAAAAGAAGGAAAGAAAGTGATTAGTGTGGCACTGTGTGCTCCAAGCAGTGTGGGGAAGATGCCGAATCAGATCACGTGGAGAAGAGAAGGGCTGGACCAGTTTGCTATGGAGACTCTGCAGCTCCAGGGAGGAGAACACTTTGTCTTCTGTCGTGGTCATTAGAATGAGGTGAGTGATTAGTGACCACGTGATCTTGTGCAAGGTCACCTCCAGGGTGCTATCCTGAGGTCACAGCACTTCCTTATTTATATCATCACAGTGTTGTTTGTGTTGCCATTACCGCACACCTGGGTTGAAACGCCTTACGTGTGGAGCTGGGAACTGATGCCAAACAGCCAAGGATCCAGGTGGACCTGCCCCCTCATCACCCAGGGTTCTCTGACTGTAACTCACTTGCACTGTGGCAATCTTCAAGCCAAGTACCTGGAGGGCCTTTATTCTTTGGTTTCTTCAACTGACACTTAGTGCAAAGCTAAATATTAGGTTGGTACAAAAGT
>SJYV01045403.1:0-15551 GCA_006410875.1 Neotragus pygmaeus | reverse complement strand
GACCTTAGTCGGCAAAGTAATGTCTCTGCTTTTGAATATACTATCTAGGTTGGTCATAACTTTTCTTCCGAGGAGTAAGTGTCTTCTAATTTCATGGCTGCAGTCACCATCTGCAGTGATTTTGGAGCCCAAAAAGATAAAGTCTGACACTGTTTTCACTGTTTCCCCAACTATTTCCCATGAAGTGATGGGACCGGATGCCATGATTAATTAAAAATTTTTTCTTATTATTATGGAAAGGTCTTTGCTGAAATTCAGCTGATAAAGTCCCATCATCCCTGACATCAACCACTTGTGTTCATGAAGACTAATCAGAAAGTATATTTTTAACAAAGAGGTTTTCAAACACCCATCGAAAGTCAGTTAGTTTCCTGCTCCTTGTTAAATGCCCTTTCTTTTGAAGGGCCAAGTAATTATGGACAGGCCATCCCAGAAAAGGGTCAGCAAATCTGGGACACTTTTATTCTAGTGACAGAAAAATGTATACTTTTGCATGAAGTAGCTGGTATACATCTTGGTGGCTTAAAAGATTTTCAAGATCATTCCTCATCTTGTTACAAAGTATTGCAAGGATTCTACTGCTTAAGAGACTTACTTCATCACAGTAAGCACACAGTGATTACCTGGCTCAGGGCCATGCCCGGCAGGACATGAACCACCTGCACCACGCTGGCTGCTGCTCATCACCAACAGCTGATGCTGCAGACTCGCAAGAACCCAAACAGCACACTCAGCAATTCCCACGGCAGCAGCTCAAGCTCCTGGGCACTGGGGGAAACTCACGGGAGCCCCGCACAAAGTTCTATATGAGAAAGACATGCAGCGAAACACCACCAGGTGAGCCAGCAGCTCAGCGTCCACGCTGGACAGCTCTGAGCGTGTGTCGATGACAGCGCATCTTTGCAAAGCAGTGACAAACAGTGAGGATGTGGAAGAGGAGAGGCCACGGGATCTGAGAAGCTGGCCTGGTGCCCATCAGGTGCCCCCCTCCCCCCTGGTACAGATCTGGGGATGTTGCAGAATGCAATACAAATATTCAGTCGTTCAAAGTATATGACTACTTTTTCAAACAGCGACTAGCTTGTCAGCAGAAAAATTTTTACCAAGCTGTTTGGACCTGCCTCCTTAACAAATGGACTGTTGGGTGCCACAAGGGGAACCAGGACACAGTCGCTGAGGCTCTGAGGGCCATGGGGGCGGCTGTCCCACAGTGACGGGGGGGCGAGTTGGGGAAAAGCAGGCCTGGGACCAGAAGAGCCGGACTCCAGCTCCAGCTCTGCCCTCAACACCCAAACGCCCTCCAAACTGCCTCTTGGCAAATCACACAGGAGGGAACAGGGTGCCCTCAGTTCCAAGGTCCTGCAAGCTGGTGGGCATGTCCTGCCTGGGGGAGAGCCCTCTCCGGCCCTGGAGAAATCCACAGCTTTCTCAGTTAAGGCCACCTGTCCAAGCCAGGCGCCGAAAGGAGAAACCAGGTTCCCATCGTCAACCGAGGCTGAAAGGACCGACACTGAGGTGTGTGCCTCATCTGACCCCACCGGCAGGGTGGCCCTCCACTTGAGCATCCACAGGGACAGCGGGGAGCATCCATCAGGCAAGTGGCCATTCAACGTCCTTTTCGTGCTTCCTGCAGCACCTGCTATTTGCGCCCTGTTCACAGTACCATCCTGACACTAAGAAGGTTTCTGGTTACTAAATATTTAGTTAAATGCTCCAAAGCAACCACGCGGGAATCCTTCGGGAAACTGCAGTCCCTCCCAATGAGGAAGCGCTAAGTGGCTTCAGTCGTGTCAGATTCTTTGCGACCCTATGGACTCCGGCCCGCCAGGCTCCTCTGTCCATGGGATTCTCCAGGCAAGAACACTGGAGTGGGTTGCCATGCTCTCCTCCAGGGGATCGTCCTGACCCAGGGATCGAACCCATGTTTCTTATGTCTCCTGCACTGGCAGGTGGGTTCTTTACCGCTAGCACCACCTGGGAAGCCCCCCAGTGAGGAACGTTGGTAACAAATGATGACTTAAGGTAGCGATGCTGCTGCTGCTACTGCTGCTGCCAAGGCGCGTCAATCGGTAGAGGATACACGTGCCAACAGGAGGTGCCCTGGACAGCCAGCATCTCGGCTGCGCCACGTGCCTTTGCAGCACGGTCCAGGACACCAGAGGGGCCCAGGCGTCCCCAGGGAGGAGCCTGCCCTCCCTTTCTTTCTGCTTAGTGAAAACGGACACACAAACCCTAAGTCCAACAGGCAGAAACAACAGAGTCTCTGGCTAAGGTGACAAACACCACCAGGAACGTGAAACTCCCCATTTCCCATTAGTTTTACCACCTGAGCTAATAAGAATCAGTTGATTCACTTGTCTGCCCAGTATTACTTTTGGGGTGATCAGTCATCACAGGGTTCAGGCTCAAAGTGGTATTAAGATTTTGGAAACAGTATATGAGAGGCTATAATATTAAGTGGATCAGGTCTAAACTCAAAACAAAAAAACTGCCCTATTGTTGACAGAAACTGCAGATACACAAGAAATCCTGAACACTGACAAAAACAAGCACGGGTATGAACAGAAAAGGTGGCATAAAAAATACTGTAAATTATTCTAAAAGGATTATTAAGTAGCATTTTCCCTGAAAACAGTGCAGTGAGGTATGTGAGCAACACTCTGGTTACAAATAAGAACATGCTTTCTCTCAAAGCGTGAAACCTGTTTAAAAAGACACAAACAAGGGGATGGATGGAGCAGCCAGCTGGCCAGCGGGAGCCGGAGGAGAGTGGCGGAGGGGCTCAGAGAATTAGATTCCAGAGACCCTGAGGGCAGGAGGCGGGCAAGGTCAATATTTACATGGCTAGTGTATTAATTAGAAATACATGAAACCTGACAGAGCAGAAGTGCGGGGCATGAATATTGATCGAAAGTCGCTCAGTCGTGTCCGACTCTGCGACCCCACTGACTATACAGTCCATGGAATTCTCCAGGCCAGAACACTGGAGTAAGCAGGGGATCTTCTCCAGGGGATCTTCCCGACCCAGGGATTGAACCAGGGTCTCCTGCATTGCAGGCAAATTCTTTATCAACTGAGCTATCAGGGAAGCCCATCTTAGCATTTATTAAATCCAATGATTGCTGGAACACTTTTCAAATATGCATATTAACAAAAATACAACAACAACAAAAAGTTTCCACAAAAACATCATAATGACTGGTTTCTCCACCACAAAACACTGCCATTTCCCCCACAAAGGGTACCATGAACTCGGGGTGCTGGGATCTTCCTGTGTCTATCCTGTCCGGGAGCTAAAAGGGTGGAATTCTTAATCATCACATATGCTGGCTCAGGGTCCAAACATCTGCAGGAACCGCAGAGAAATATGGGCCTGCAGGCAGAAACGGGGCAGCCAGCCATCTCCCTTTAGCAAGGAGGGGACACGGTGGACTGCAGACACCTGGGAAGAAAAACCTTTGCAGAAGAGACCCAAATACACTGCAGTCCCCAAAAGCAAGCTTCTATCTCAGAACTTACGCAGGACAGGTAAGCATGAGANAGAAGGGTGGAATTCTTAATCATCACATATGCTGGCTCAGGGTTCAAACATCTGCAGGAACCGCAGAGAAATATGGGCCTGCAGGCAGAAACGGGGCAGCCAGCCATCTCCCTTTAGCAAGGAGGGGACACGGTGGACTGCAGACACCTGGGAAGAAAAACCTTTGCAGAAGAGACCCAAATACACTGCAGTCCCCAAAAGCAAGCTTCTATCTCAGAACTTACGCAGGACAGGTAAGCATGAGAGAAATTGTTTATGATGGCAGGACACGCTGGTCCACCAGCGCAGGCCGGCCAGGGTGGGCTTTCAAGTGGTCAAGCATGAGCCACCTGCCTGCCTCAAGCCACCATCCATCCTGAAGAGATGGAGAAGACCTGCTAAGATAATCCCATCCATCAGTTCATCCGTGGGAATGGCAAGAGAACAGATTCACCAGCATACAATTCCTTCAAAGGATCCTACATTTCTTGCCACAGCCACGCTCCCCGACCTTGGGAACCAGCATGGGGACCAGGCCGGGCCAGTCCCCTGCCCACCCTGCTCCATCCCCTCCTGACACAGCCTCACCACACTTCGCCCCTCCCCATTCCAAGCCTGCTCTCCAAACCTACCACCCTCGCTCCCTGTCCCCAGACCCACGGTGCACAATCTGTCAGACAGAGCTGCTGTATAAGGCACATGATGTACGTTTTCAATGAAATTACTAGGAGCAGTTATTCCTAACAGGATTTAATAACCACCTATATGACACATGCTACTTCGCTTCAATTAACTACTCTAGAATCCATCCATTTACAGAGAAACACTCCAAACAAATCAGGTTCTTCACCAGTAACAAGTAGCAGCATCCTTTTTAATTATTAAAATTCAGGGGCAACTGGATGCAAAACACACAGAAGCTGGTTGTGATCTTTCCTGAGGGGGAAACTAAAGACTGGATAAACAGCTTTCTGAGTGGACATAAAACAAGAGCCAAAAAAGGGAAGGAGGTGACTTGATATAAATGCCCATTCACTCTGATATAAGCAAACCACATAAAAACTTAACTTACTTGCCAATATTTTCAGGCAGAGACTGCAGTGAGATGTCATTTACAGAAAGACAGGTCAAATTCTGTAATTCAGGAAAGCTTTCTGGCAATCTAAAAAAACAACAAAAAATGTTATAATTAACAAAGAGAATTGCACATACAGTGTACAGTGAACATAATTATAATGATTTCTCCTTCTATTTGCTGATTGAAATAACCTCCTAAAATTACATTATATGTGGCATGTTTGTCTTGTCTTTCTCACTATAAGGGAAAAAAAGTAAGGACCTGGTTTACCTGGCAGTACAGGGACATGATAAATACTTGTTGAAACAGTGATCCAAAAATAAAGAAGGAAGACATACAAATTGTAAGAATAAAGAAGAAAAAGTGTTGTGAGCCTACTGAGCACTCTATGAAAGAAAACAGTAAATACTTCCTGCAGTTGGAAGTGCCTGAGAGTGAAAACACCTTTTTGATTAACAGAAAACAGAGAGAAATTTTAGCCCACAAGATTATCATAAAACATATGACAGCTGCTTGATTTTTTTTTCCTGTAGCTTATAATACCCAAAGCAAAGCTACAGATTACTTACAATTAATCAGCTGACAGCCAATTGCTACTTTCTTAATATTTTTCTTTTGATTTGATCGAAGATGCCAACCATGTGAGATGATTATATGTTTCACAATGTTCTACACAAAAAAGAAATTCTGCATACTTCTCTTAGACTCTACTGAACAGAGAAGATTCAAAATAAAATTATTATTTAAATACTTATAAAGAAAAATAAATAAATAAATACTTATAAAGAAAATTTACTTTCAATATTTCTATGGTTACCAGTATTTGGGGCTTAAAAAACACCAACTGAAGACAAAAAGATCTCATTTCATCTAAAATGCTGAAGATCTTTATACATAAATCTGCTAAGATGGAGAAGAGAACACACAACTCATTTTTTTCAGGGGGCAGTGAGGGCTTCTTGCCTTGGTAATGGCCTCTAGATTAGAGTCTTTCATTTCTTTCCTCTTTCTAGCTCCCCTTTTTAAAAAACAATCCTATGCTGTGTGACATTTAATATAGAGAATTCTATGAGAGTATTAATGAGGGCTTTCATAATCGATGAAATACATTCTCAGGAATGGTTTTTACAAAGTTGCAAACTCTTCCACTGTGGAAAATTCTTAAAAGAGATGGGAATACCAGACCACCTGACCTGACTCCTGAGAAATCTGTGTACAGTTCAAGAAGCAACAGTCAGAACCAGACATGGAAAAACAGACTGGTTCCAAATAGGAAAAGGAGTACGTCAAGGCTGTATATTGTCACCCTGCNTGGGAGCCACCAGGAAAGGGACCTGCAGGAATGGGATGCGTGGGCTGCATCCGAAAGGTGAGTAAAGGGACTGGTACAGTCAAAACAGAGTGGGGAGGGAAATCGAGGACCAGCCCAGAGAAGGCAACTGAGGGAAGTGAAGGCCGGGAGGCAGGCCGAGGTCAGACAGAGGGTGGAGGAGACTCTCAGCACGGTAGGGGCTCCCACCTGACCTCATAGGGGTGGGAGCTACGGAAATGTCTGAGGAAGAGGGACAACCACACGGGCAAGGATGGTCAGGAAGGAGGATGAGACATGACGACAGTGGTGAGTCAGAAAGCAACCGGGCTGGAGCTTACTAGAACACCATTTTCCATAAAAATAAGCATTATTAGTAACATGAAACTGAAATTCAAAGGAGAAAAAAACAGAATTAAAGACATACTTACTTCTTAAAAATAAGCAGGTACAGGAAAAACAAAGTGAAATAGGGCATTCCCCATACCCAAGCAAAAGATGATTCCCAAGTTTTAACTTAATCCCAGTTTTTCTAGACACTTTAAAAACAAACAAAAGGAATGGAAAGGAAAAGTACCTTTCTTTCTTCTGAGGTTGCTTAGAGTCTGGAGAAATCTTAGAAATGGGCCCACGTAGCCCAGAGACACCCCTGGGACAGACTCCAGAGAGCTGTCCCCACATTGCTATGTGGGCAGCGGTTCAGTCACCCTGGCATCACAGGCGCCTGGAATCCACCGGTCAGTGGGCTCACAGCTGAGCCAGGAGGCAAAAGGTGCCTTTAGTACTATGGTCAGAAAAGCAAGCAGAAAGGTTACCTAGTCAATGGGTTTCCGCTGAAGTCAGCGATCTGTAGTGCTTTACAGAATGAGATGCTCTCTGGAATTTCAGGAATATCTGCAGAAGGAAAGAAAATGTCTATCACTGACCACCATTGTTAGCTGTTTCTATCATCCTCAACATGGACCAGGAAGCATCTGCACACTACTACCTCTGCTCAAATATGGCGTGTATTTCCAAAGTACTTTTTCTACGTTTATATTTGCTTTCCTGATACAAGATCTATTCTGAATAGAAGCATGTTCAAGCAAAACATTAAAAACAATCCCCTCCACCAAGTGCCATCACCTCATCAAAAGTCACTGTTGTCATTCCCACGAGGTTTTTCAAATCCCCCTAAGCGTTCATATGGTTTCATTTAGTACAAAGTATTCTAAAGTATGCATTTTTAGAATTTGTTTATTTTTAATTGAAGGACAACTGTTTTACAATATTGTGTTGGTTTCTGCCATACATCAACATGAATCAGCCATAGTATACACATGTCCCCTCCCTCTTGAGTCTCCCCCTCACCTCCCACCCACCTAGGCTGTCACAGAGCACCAGTCTGAGCTCACTGAGTCATACTGCAAATTTCCACTAGCTGTCTATCTTACACATAATAATGTAATGTTCCCATGCTGCTCTCTCCATTCACCCCACCCGCTCCTGCTCCCACTGTGTCCACAGTTCTGCTCTCTATATCTGTGTCTCCATTACTGCCCTGCAAATGGGCTCATTGGTACCATCTGTCTAGATTCCATATGTATGTATCAACATGTGACATTTGTTTTTCTAGGTTCTAGGTTCATCCGCTTCATTAGAACCAACTCAAATGCCCAACAATCCCACTACTGGGCATACACCCTAAGAAACATGATTGAAAAAGACACACGTATCTCAATGTTCATTGCAGCACTATTTACAACAGCTAGGATATGGAAGCAACCTACATGTGCATCGACAGATGAATGGATCAAGAAGCTGTGGTACATATACACAATGGAACATTACTCAGCCATAAAGTATGCATTTGCAAATTACAGATTTTCTTCTGATTATGAGCATAATCTGGAAAATACTGAAAAGGTGGTGGGGGGAGGGACCACCACCAGCATTCCCATCACACAGTGATGACATTTTGTACCAATGTAGTTTTTATTTGTCACACACAGACACGCAGAGACTAGGTTAATGCTTCACTTTATGTTATTTTACAAACGTTCCCCTGTCATTATTTTTCCAAATAGTTCTCCATTCTTAGTGGCAGAAAAGTCCACTGCCTATCTCTTCATATTCCATGTAACCAATCCCCAGTTGCTGGACATTTAGGTTGTTTCCAAGCTCCCACAGGGTAATCACTGTGCCAAAGGCACTAAGAAACACTGCTAAACTGCTTACGAGGGGGCGAGGACACCCTTACGCTTCCGCTACCAATTCAACATCCTCCCCTCTTTTCCGTCTCTTACATTTTAAAACTGCCTGTATTGTTAGTAAAATAGTCTGGTAACATTTTGTTTTCTATTCCTTTGACTACTAATGAGGCTGAATGTTTTTCCCCATGTTCACCTGCCACTAAATGCTGCAATTCTTGAAATGACCAAAACTGCTATTTTAAGTTCCTCTTGTTTAAACCTTGACATAACAGCTTTCAGGGCTGGAAAAGGTTAATTCATAGTATTTAATTTCAAGAATACATTATTTTGGACATACTAACATTAAGAAGTGATTCCCAGGTGGCTCAGTGGTAAAGAATCTACCTGCCAATGCAGGAGACACAGGAGACGCAGGTTCAATCCCTGGGTCAGAAAGATTCTCTGAGGAGGAAATGGCAACCCACTCCAGTATCCTGCCAGGAAACTTCCATGAGCAGAGGAGCCTAGTGAGCTACAGTCTGTGAAGTCACAAAGGCAGCCACGACTTAGCCCACAACATTAAGAAGGGCTGAAATGGAACTTCTCCTGGTCCCATGCTGTTTCTTCCAGCAGCTCGACAAAGGCAAGCAGAGACTAAACATACCTGATATTTCTAAACTGGGGGTAAAGAGAGACAGAAGAAAAGGGAAGATGGACGCCCTGCACCAAATCTGCACAGTCATCAGAAGATACATACAAGCTCTCAGTACAAATTTTAAAGCTGCAAATATTTAAATCTGTGGTGACATTTGCCTCACACAAGTCTCTGCCTCGTCGTATAAGTTAGTAAAAAACACACACTTCAATTTTAAAAATTGGTCGTATAAGGTAGTAAAGAACACACATTATTTATGGTCCTAGTTCATAAATACGATAGCAGTATACACACACACAGACACACACACATATATATACACACATATATACACATACACAAACATACATAGATATATATTAATACATATATGAACACGTACACACACACATATACAACACATATATATGTATATATATGGTTTGTCCTCAGTTGAGTCTGGAATGAATTTTTAAAACACACAAACATTTGTAGGCCCTGAGGCACATATACAGTGCCAAGACCTTTTATACATATTACCTTATGTAAAGTGGAAGTTGCTCAGTCGTGTCCGACTCTTTGCAACGCCATGAACTGTAGCCCACCAGGCTCCTCCGTCCACAGGATTCTCCAGGCAAAAATACTGGAGTGGGTTGCCATTTCCTTCTCCAGGAGATTCTTCCAGACCCAGGGATTGAACCCGTTTCTCCTGCACTGCAGGTAGATTCTTTACCATCTGAGCTACCAGGGAAGCCCATTATCTTATGTAATGCCACATAAATGACTGTAACTTCCATTACCCAAAGTGGGCACTAAGGCTCAGAGATGACGAACCACCCCCCTCTCCTGCCCCCCGCCACAGTTAGCGGTCTCTTACTGAGGGCTGAGGTCATGGCACTGTTGGGCTTAAGAATGAACAAACCAGTGAATGTAACAGAAAAGAGGCAGACTCGGGGATATAGAGGTCAAGCTAGAGGTCACCACTAGGGAGGGGTGATGGGGGAGCAAAGCAAGGGGTACAAACTACTGGGTATAAAAAGCTACAAGGATATGCTGTACAATACGGGGAGAACAGGCAATTTTTTATAATAACTATAAACGGAGTATAAGCCTTAAAAACTGTGAATCACTATAGTGCGTCCCTATAATTTACGTAATATGGTACATCAACTCTACTTCAATTTTAGACCAAAAAACAAAAGACGGAACGAAGGCAGGAGCCTCCCTCCGTTCCAGGAGCAGCACAGCTATTCAGGCAGGCGAGGCCGCCCAGGGGAACAGTGCCGGCTGGTCCGCACTCTGACTGCACCTCCTCAGCCACCCGCCAGGTCCTGCTGAGCAGGTTTTTCTAAGGCTGAGAAAAGAGGTGCAAGGGCTGCACCTGCCACCTCACCAGCGCTCAGGAAGGAGNGGCAGACATGCGGGGGGAAAAGCATAAGAAACAGAAAAGGGGATTAAGCACCTGGAGAGCTAACAAAAAGCTTCCGGGCAATAGAGTAGAGTGTTTCTCAGCTGCCTGACCCAGAAGCTGCCTTCAGCACAAGCAGCTCAGTTTGGTTCCACAAACACTAGTTGAGGGTTCACTCCTTTCCGGAAAGGACAGTAGGGCAGCAGGTGCAAGCTAAGTGACAGAGGGACACAGTCCAGTCCAGGCGCCCGGCTCAGAGTGATCACTCACGTGCAGAGCTCCCACGTTATGAGAGAAGTGTGCAGAGAGCATCACAGAGCCCAGAGGAGGGGCCGTGGGAGCCACCAGGAAAGGGACCTGCAGGAATGGGATGCGTGGGCTGCATCCGAAAGGTGAGTAAAGGGACTGGTACAGTCAAAACAGAGTGGGGAGGGAAATCGAGGACCAGCCCAGAGAAGGCAACTGAGGGAAGTGAAGGCCGGGAGGCAGGCCGAGGTCAGACAGAGGGTGGAGGAGACTCTCAGCACGGTAGGGGCTCCCACCTGACCTCATAGGGGTGGGAGCTACGGAAATGTCTGAGGAAGAGGGACAACCACACGGGCAAGGATGGTCAGGAAGGAGGATGAGACATGACGACAGTGGTGAGTCAGAAAGCAACCGGGCTGGAGCTTACTAGAACACCATTTTCCATAAAAATAAGCATTATTAGTAACATGAAACTGAAATTCAAAGGAGAAAAAAACAGAATTAAAGACATACTTACTTCTTAAAAATAAGCAGGTACAGGAAAAACAAAGTGAAATAGGGCATTCCCCATACCCAAGCAAAAGATGATTCCCAAGTTTTAACTTAATCCCAGTTTTTCTAGACACTTTAAAAACAAACAAAAGGAATGGAAAGGAAAAGTACCTTTCTTTCTTCTGAGGTTGCTTAGAGTCTGGAGAAATCTTAGAAATGGGCCCACGTAGCCCAGAGACACCCCTGGGACAGACTCCAGAGAGCTGTCCCCACATTGCTATGTGGGCAGCGGTTCAGTCACCCTGGCATCACAGGCGCCTGGAATCCACCGGTCAGTGGGCTCACAGCTGAGCCAGGAGGCAAAAGGTGCCTTTAGTACTATGGTCAGAAAAGCAAGCAGAAAGGTTACCTAGTCAATGGGTTTCCGCTGAAGTCAGCGATCTGTAGTGCTTTACAGAATGAGATGCTCTCTGGAATTTCAGGAATATCTGCAGAAGGAAAGAAAATGTCTATCACTGACCACCATTGTTAGCTGTTTCTATCATCCTCAACATGGACCAGGAAGCATCTGCACACTACTACCTCTGCTCAAATATGGCGTGTATTTCCAAAGTACTTTTTCTACGTTTATATTTGCTTTCCTGATACAAGATCTATTCTGAATAGAAGCATGTTCAAGCAAAACATTAAAAACAATCCCCTCCACCAAGTCCCATCACCTCATCAAAAGTCACTGTTGTCATTCCCACGAGGTTTTTCAAATCCCCCTAAGCGTTCATATGGTTTCATTTAGTACAAAGTATTCTAAAGTATGCATTTTTAGAATTTGTTTATTTTTAATTGAAGGACAACTGTTTTACAATATTGTGTTGGTTTCTGCCATACATCAACATGAATCAGCCATAGTATACACATGTCCCCTCCCTCTTGAGTCTCCCCCTCACCTCCCACCCATCTAGGCTGTCACAGAGCACCAGTCTGAGCTCACTGAGTCATACTGCAAATTTCCACTAGCTGTCTATCTTACACATAATAATGTAATGTTCCCATGCTGCTCTCTCCATTCACCCCACCCGCTCCTGCTCCCACTGTGTCCACAGTTCTGCTCTCTATATCTGTGTCTCCATTACTGCCCTGCAAATGGGCTCATTGGTACCATCTGTCTAGATTCCATATGTATGTATCAACATGTGACATTTGTTTTTCTAGGTTCTAGGTTCATCCGCTTCATTAGAACCAACTCAAATGCCCAACAATCCCACTACTGGGCATACACCCTAAGAAACATGATTGAAAAAGACACACGTATCTCAATGTTCATTGCAGCACTATTTACAACAGCTAGGATATGGAAGCAACCTACATGTGCATCGACAGATGAATGGATCAAGAAGCTGTGGTACATATACACAATGGAACATTACTCAGCCATAAAGTATGCATTTGCAAATTACAGATTTTCTTCTGATTATGAGCATAATCTGGAAAATACTAAAAAGGTGGCGGGGGGAGGGACCACCACCAGCATTCCCATCACACAGTGATGACATTTTGTACCAATGTAGTTTTTATTTGTCACACACAGACACGCAGAGACTAGGTTAATGCTTCACTTTATGTTATTTTACAAACGTTCCCCTGTCATTATTTTTCCAAATAGTTCTCCATTCTTAGTGGCAGAAAAGTCCACTGCCTATCTCTTCATATTCCATGTAACCAATCCCCAGTTGCTGGACATTTAGGTTGTTTCCAAGGTCCTAAGGTGATAATTATGTTTATGCTCACTCCTGGTTACTTCCTTAGGCTAACCTCCCACAGGGTAATCACTGTGCCAAAGGCACTAAGAAACACTGCTAAACTGCTTACGAGGGGGCGAGGACACCCTTACGCTTCCGCTACCAATTCAACATCCTCCCCTCTTTTCCGTCTCTTACATTTTAAAACTGCCTGTATTGTTAGTAAAATAGTCTGGTAACATTTTGTTTTCTATTCCTTTGACTACTAATGAGGCTGAATGTTTTTCCCCATGTTCACCTGCCACTAAATGCTGCAATTCTTGAAATGACCAAAACTGCTATTTTAAGTTCCTCTTGTTTAAACCTTGACATAACAGCTTTCAGGGCTGGAAAAGGTTAATTCATAGTATTTAATTCAAGAATACATTATTTTGGACATACTAACATTAAGAAGTGATTCCCAGGTGGCTCAGTGGTAAAGAATCTACCTGCCAATGCAGGAGACGCAGGAGACGCAGGTTCAATCCCTGGGTCAGAAAGATTCTCTGAGGAGGAAATGGCAACCCACTCCAGTATCCTGCCAGGAAACTTCCATGAGCAGAGGAGCCTAGTGAGCTACAGTCTGTGAAGTCACAAAGGCAGCCACGACTTAGCCCACAACATTAAGAAGGGCTGAAATGGAACTTCTCCTGGTCCCATGCTGTTTCTTCCAGCAGCTCGACAAAGGCAAGCAGAGACTAAACATACCTGATATTTCTAAACTGGGGGTAAAGAGAGACAGAAGAAGTCAAGGGAAGATGGACGCCCTGCACCAAATCTGCACAGTCATCAGAAGATACATACAAGCTCTCAGTACAAATTTTAAAGCTGCAAATATTTAAATCTGTGGTGACATTTGCCTCACACAAGTCTCTGCCTCGTCGTATAAGTTAGTAAAAAACACACACTTCAATTTTAAAAATTGGTCGTATAAGGTAGTAAAGAACACACATTATTTATGGTCCTAGTTCATAAATACGATAGCAGTATACACACACACAGACACACACACATATATATACACACATATATACACATACACAAACATACATAGATATATATTAATACATATATGAACACGTACACACACACATATACAACACATATATATGTATATATATGGTTTGTCCTCAGTTGAGTCTGGAATGAATTTTTAAAACACACAAACATTTGTAGGCCCTGAGGCACATATACAGTGCCAAGACCTTTTATACATATTACCTTATGTAAAGTGGAAGTTGCTCAGTCGTGTCCGACTCTTTGCAACGCCATGAACTGTAGCCCACCAGGCTCCTCCGTCCACAGGATTCTCCAGGCAAAAATACTGGAGTGGGTTGCCATTTCCTTCTCCAGGAGATTCTTCCAGACCCAGGGATTGAACCCGTTTCTCCTGCACTGCAGGTAGATTCTTTACCATCTGAGCTACCAGGGAAGCCCATTATCTTATGTAATGCCACATAAATGACTGTAACTTCCATTACCCAAAGTGGGCACTAAGGCTCAGAGATGACGAACCACCCCCCTCTCCTGCCCCCCACCACAGTTAGCGGTCTCTTACTGAGGGCTGAGGTCATGGCACTGTTGGGCTTAAGAATGAACAAACCAGTGAATGTAACAGAAAAGAGGCAGACTCGGGGATATAGAGGTCAAGCTAGAGGTCACCACTAGGGAGGGGTGATGGGGGAGCAAAGCAAGGGGTACAAACTACTGGGTATAAAAAGCTACAAGGATATGCTGTACAATACGGGGAGAACAGGCAATTTTTTATAATAACTATAAACGGAGTATAAGCCTTAAAAACTGTGAATCACTATAGTGCGTCCCTATAATTTACGTAATATGGTACATCAACTCTACTTCAATTTTAGACCAAAAAACAAAAGACGGAACGAAGGCAGGAGCCTCCCTCCGTTCCAGGAGCAGCACAGCTATTCAGGCAGGCGAGGCCGCCCAGGGGAACAGTGCCGGCTGGTCCGCACTCCTGACTGCACCTCCTCAGCCACCCGCCAGGTCCTGCTGAGCAGGTTTTTCTAAGGCTGAGAAAAGAGGTGCAAGGGCTGCACCTGCCACCTCACCAGCGCTCAGGAAGGAGGTCAAGCTGACACCCACATGTTCGTCACATGGCAGCTTTCCGAGGAAAAGATCAAGGACACAGAGAAAGAGTGAAGGCTTGTTAATTGGGTGGAAATCTTTAACACTTCAAAGAGCATCAGAAGCATCCCTGAAGCTCAGGATGATGGGTTTACCAAGGAACACACTGCAGCGGCTGCCAGAAACTCTGGTCAGGGCTGCCCTGGAGTCAGGGACTCTGAAGGTAGAAACAGCCAGCTGCCCGAGAAAACAGATGGACCCAGTCCAGACGGAGGTGGGCAAGGTCTGCCTCGCAGGAAGGCACTCCCTCCCTGGGCAAACCTGCTCAAACACAAAACCAGCAAATGGAACACAGGTCTCACCTCCAAAGACTGTTTCTTTCTACCTTATGTGTGTTCCTAACTTGAAAGAAAAGAAGGCATTTGCCTGTAAAAAATAAGAGCTTTACACAAGGAAAGCAAGACAGTGGTCTGAAGAGTCCTGATTACTGCTTTGCTTTAAATTACTAAAAATATCAGAACAGAAAGCTGAAGACAGGGAACAGCCACTCCTCCTTAAATACCCAGCTAAACTGCCACACCCTCAAGGACACCTCCTTTGGCCCAAGACTAGGTTGCATTCCCCTGCTCTCAGTTTCCTTGGGCTTCAGCTTCCTAAAATCTGTTACAGTTGTAATTAAATAATTGTTTGGTGATGGCTGGATCACAAAAAACTGTGGAAATTCTGAAAGAGATGGGAATACCAGACCACCTGACTTCCCTCTTGAGAAATCTGTATGCAGGTCAGGAAGCCACAGTTAGAACTGGACATGGAACAACAGACTGGTT
>SJYV01045393.1:0-20532 GCA_006410875.1 Neotragus pygmaeus | reverse complement strand
TAGTCGTATGTTTCTGAAAAAAAAAAAAAAAAAAACATTTATAGGGAGAAGTATTGCTACTTGAGATTTGGCTTTTAGGCCCAGAATGTGCATCTGGCCGTCTGAGCACTAAGAAGGTGGAGCCTGCTGGACCTCTCACCAGGGCTTTGGGGATCTTTACTCTCCATCGTTTTAGTTCTGACAAGACAAAGAACTCAGGAAGGGGGGAGTTTTGAAGATGGCAGGAGGACAAGCAATGAAACATACAACACCCCTTTTTCACTCTCATTAAATGCCGCAACGTTCACTATTAAATATGCTCTTGACCTTGCGGGACAAACTCTGGAAGCAAATTTCTCATTTGCTGGCCTCTCCCTGGGCCTTCTGCGACATACTGTCGCTCAGACAAGGACTGTTCTTAATGGGTTTATGGGAAAGGCTTGGCCTGCCTTTCCATCTGCACCTTCTGCCGGCTCCCTCTGAAAAGCACTAGCTTGCCATACGACATTGTCTTGAATTATTTAGATTGGTAAATCTTTCTGCATCTCACATCTTTAGTCCATCTGTTAGCCNGCTTGGCCTGCCTTTCCATCTGCACCTTCTGCCGGCTCCCTCTGAAAAGCGCTAGCTTGCCATACGACATTGTCTTGAATTATTTAGATTGGTAAATCTTTCTGCATCTCACATCTTTAGTCCATCTGTTAGCCAGAGCTTTTCCTTTATAGGAAGTGTCCTTTATGCATGCTGGCATCTGTCAGCAGTACACTTCCCTCTTTTATTCATGATCTTCTATGGGAGAGGGTACAAGCTGCAGAAACGCCGCATGCCTGGTATGCATTTCATTTTAATGGAAGATTACATGACTGGGGTGCTGGTTTATTACCTCGCTCCGCATGCATCCATTCATCACCTGGCAGCCTCCTCACCCCTCCTGTTAGGAGGTGCTGGCCCTTCTGCAGCCCTTGGGTCCCAGCTTTATGCAGGAAGTGGGCTTGATGGGGGAGAGAAAACTGATCCTTTAAACAAAGATGAAAGATCATGAAAAAGAAAAATATATAGTGGAGAATCAAGGGCCGGGGGAGAAGGAAGAAGTCTTGACCTCAGCCCAGTACCCAGATATAGACATGGGATTATTTATACAAATTACTAGATGTGTTGAAGAAAATGCTATGATGAACACCATATCTTAGCTGAGTATATTCTTAAAAATTGTGCTTCCAAACTTATTCAATTGTTTTCTATTTTTCACTCACAGGATAATTAAATCTCAGAATTTCTCATTCACTTTGTTTTTAATGTTGCAAAAACCTCTATAATGTTGTTTGCCAAATGTAGATTTTTCTGTAAGAATCTTCCACAAGAATTTTTAAATATTTTTATGTTATTATTTTGATGTCAATCTAAAAATAGTCAATATAAAGATAACCTAAATAAAGTGAACATATATCTAGGTCATGGACTTCCGAGGTTGCTTAGTGGATAAAGAACCCATGTGCAATGCAGGACCCGTAGGTTCGATCCCTGGATTGGGAAGATCNTCTCAGAATTTCTCATTCACTTTGTTTTTAATGTTGCAAAAACCTCTATAATGTTGTTTGCCAAATGTAGATTTTTCTGTAAGAATCTTCCACAAGAATTTTTAAATATTTTTATGTTATTATTTTGATGTCAATCTAAAAATAGTCAATATAAAGATAACCTAAATAAAGTGAACATATATCTAGGTCATGGACTTCCGAGGTTGCTTAGTGGATAAAGAACCCATGTGCAATGCAGGACCCGTAGGTTCGATCCCTGGATTGGGAAGATCACCTGGAAGAGGGCATGGAAAGCCACTGAAGTATTCTTGCCTGGATAATTTCATGGACAGAGGAGCCTGGTACAGTACAGTCCATAGGGTCACAAGGAATCGGACACAACTGAAGTAACTGATCATTCATGCACCAAATATGATTTCAGTGCCCATGTTAGTAATTCTATTGACTTTCTCACTGGTGCCACATCAAGCTACTATGGACCTGATGGGGATGAGCCCACTGAGGAAGAGACCAATATCTATATTTGGAAGATGACTTCTGTCTTACCTCCTGCAATATGGGGAGAAAGCCATCACCTACCTAACAGGGGTAGAAGAGAGAATGGGAAACAAGTTGGACATCAAATATGTTTTCAAACAGCCTTCCTGTTTCAGTCCCTTTGCATCTCTTCCTCGTCCCCTCTTCAGAGATATCAGGTGCCTTTCCAGAGTTCTAAAACTTGAATCAGTTTGCTTCTCTCGGGTCCTTGCTCTGAAAACTTGGGTTTGGATATTTTTGCTCTGTTAAGTAAGTTACATACAGTCCATATCCATGCTCTTTCCAAAATGCTATCTCTATCTGTTTACCGTGTTCTCCTTTTGAATTTATCAACATATCTTATTAAAAATTATTCCATAGAATTATAGTGAAGTTTCATGAGGGAACAGAAATCATCTGCAATCCATCTTCCAGCTTTACTTGGAGATCCCTTCATCTGTTTTCCATGGTAGAGGTTTTTGATAATGTTAAAGCTACTGAGCTCTTCTCCCATACTGAATGTCTTTTCATAGCACAGCTCACTGTTCTCCGGCTTATTTCAGATACCAATTATTATAACAAATGTAAAATATGAGATCCAAGGAAATAAGGCTTTTTAAAATGTTGCCACTGAAATGACAAAAATAAGTGATGTAGAAGACACAGTCTTTGTCTTTTTGATGATGATAATCTATTTAGGGTTTTGGTCTTAAGAAATCAGGAGGTTTGTCAGAAATCATTAAAAATAAAGACTGCTGCTCTTATTTTCCCTAGCAAGTGAAATCTCAGTTCATCAATTTTGTCCAGTCTTCTGGGTAGATAAAATATGGGTAACAGCACCAATTTTCTCCCATTCTATGACCACTCCACTTGAACTGGAGTGACTAGGTGGTGGATAAGTCTCAGTTTGTTGGAAAATGTAAACTGAGAATGTTCTCTTAGCCCTGAGCATCAAGACTAGCTTCATGGGTTTCAAATGTGGACAGACAGTTTCCCACAGTTAGAAGCACCCACTACTTTATTTAATGCTCTGTTGAAATTCTTAATAATTTTTGAACAAGGAATCGCATGTTTTCTTTTTATCCTAAGCCCTGTAAGTCATGTCGTCTGTCCTGCCTGACACACTTCATGAATCCTCTGCAGCTGAGAGATTGGAGGGTGACTTGAACCAGCCTGGCCTCCCCCTGGTGCAACAACAGTTGGGAACGATCAAGAAGCTGTTCAAGTTCACAGGTGATAAATAACAGGGCAACAGAAGATACAGTATAGATTGGAACTGCAGTTGCAAATACATGTATCCAGGTTCCAGGAAGTTAACCCAAATGTGGGAGAGAGTTGATGTAACAGGATAAAGCTAGTTACTGGCAAACAGAAAGAGCATGCCTTGTCTAAAGACATTCAAATTCAGTTTTTAAAACACTGGGTTGTATTGGACAGAAAAAAAAAAAAAAGTGGGTCACCAATTTGCAACCTGTGCTTTGCAAATTTAAGACAATTACATATCCATGGTTATTCCACAAGACACCTGCTTATCTTGGACAATTTTTTCCTTTCAGGACTAAGATGTTTCTCAGTAAACGAAGATGTCAGATCCATATTTTTATTCTTCTTCCATTGCTTTCCATAGATATATGTGTATTTTACACTTAGAACACTTATTTGGCATGAAGCCTGTGCCAAATCCTCCTGCTTCCTTTTAGTTGAGCAGGCTCACCCTTGTCATTCATATTGTATTTGATATTTTCTGTAACATGATTAGATAATTGTTGTGAAGGCATCATTCCCCGAGCAGATGGGCTGAACATTTAGGGTGGGTCCTGTAGCATGGTACATGAGAGCACTAGGAACCCGCCAGAAACTGAACAGAGGATGTGTGTGTGTGTGTTTGTGTATGTGTGTGCACGTGTTCACCAAAAACAAGAGCAACCCCAAATACCTCTCAAAGTGACACCGTCCTGACTGTTGCTGCTGCAGGGACTCCTGAGGGACAGGAGAGTTACATAGTTCCCTTTAATTTCTGAATAGTATCCACGCTGAAAGAAGCACATTTGTTCGTATGCCACTCCTTTCCCAATATTAAGCTGATTTGTTAGCTTTCTCTCAGCATGTTTAAACACATGCATCAGAATTGAAATATTGTATCCTGATTCTCAAACTCTCAGGGGAAAAAAGGTGACTTTTGAGTATCTAAATATATTTATGATACATGAGATAGAACCAAAAAAGTGAAAAACCAAAATTCAAGTTCCTATCTTCTGTGGCCTAGACTTGCCTTAATCACTTAACTTCTCTAAGCCTCCA
Source organism: Neotragus pygmaeus (assembly GCA_006410875.1). NCBI lineage: Eukaryota > Metazoa > Chordata > Mammalia > Artiodactyla > Bovidae > Neotragus > Neotragus pygmaeus. The sequence continues at coordinate 16,198 of SJYV01045393.1, read as the reverse complement.
TTTCCTTATCTGTAAAATGGGATCATAATGATTGTTGCAAGGATCAGATGTTAAANAGAACCAAAAAAGTGAAAAACCAAAATTCAAGTTCCTATCTTCTGTGGCCTAGACTTGCCTTAATCACTTAACTTCTCTCAGCCTCCATTTCCTTATCTGTAAAATGGGATCATAATGATTGTTGCAAGGATCAGATGTTAAAGGCTCTCCTTGTCACCCAGGCTCTTGAGGCATTTATAGTTCAGCAAATCATTTATAGAACACAGATTGGTAAACTCTATTTCACATGTGAAATTCAGTAAGGAATCTTCTCTGGTAAAATAAGAATAGCTGTCATGCATTAAGTAGGAAAAGCTACTTTTATCCAAATAAATTCATGTTCTATAAAAATGCATAANTTTATAGAACACAGATTGGTAAACTCTATTTCACATGTGAAATTCAGTAAGGAATCTTCTCTGGTAAAATAAGAATAGCTGTCATGCATTAAGTAGGAAAAGCTACTTTTATCCAAATAAATTCATGTTCTATAAAAATGCATAATACACCTAAAATTTTACAATTTTGGAGGAAAGAGAATACCAGTTGCTTTGGATGGGGTTTCAAGATAAGGAAAAAAAAAAACAAACAACTTTATAATCATTGTAAGTTCTCTTAAGATCAAAGATCTAGGATTTAGAGATATGTTACATTAGTAGACACTGAATTACTGGAACAACACCCACAGTCCTATGAATTATCTCTATTCTTTCCAAATGATACTGATGATGTCATTTGGATCATATAAAACCAAAACCAACTGGTGTCAAGGGCATACCTGCTCTCTAAACTTACACTGTGTGATAGGTGGTAGTGGTGGCTTAGTCACTAAGTCGTACCCGGCTCTTTTGACCCCATGGATTGTAGCTTTTCAGGCTCCTCTGTCCGTGGGCATTCTCTAGGCAAGAATATTGGAGTGGGTTGCCATTTCCTTCTCCCGGGGATCTCCCCAACCCAGGAACTGAACCAAGGTCTTACTGACTGAGCTATGAGGGACGCCCACATGATAGATAAGGTCTATGAAATTCTACCTGCTCCAGTTATTTCTCTAAGATGTCAGTGAACTTTATCTTTAAGAAATGAACTGCTCTGAAAAGACCAGGACACCCAGGAATAGCCTAAGAAATTACATGAGGTTGAGTAGGTTTGTATGTGAAGTAGAGTTGCACACCACCTCCCATTTAATCTTCCTAAATTAAAACTATATGATAGAATGAATAATAACCCCCCAAATAACAGGAAACAATTTCTAAAACTCATGAATGTTACCTTATTTTACAAAAGAAATGTTCAAGTATGACTACATTATGAATTTTGGTATAGACACAATACCCTGGATGATTTGGATGGACCCTGAATGCCTTTAAAAGGAAGTTGGATATGCGATGACAAAGGAAGCAAGAGGTTGGAGTGATGTAAGGAAAAGACCAGAATTCAAGGAATATAGGCAGTTTCCAGACCCTAGAAATGCAAGGAAATGGAAATTTCCCAGACCCTCAAGAAAGAACAAGAACTGCCAACACCTTGACTTTAGCCCAGTGAAACTAATTTTACTCTGCTGAACTGTAAAACTGTAAGATAAGTTTGTGTTAAGTCACCACGTATGTGATAAATTGCCCAGCATCAGTAAGAAACATATATATACTGCTTTCATCAATTTTTACTCTCTTAAAAATTATCAACAGGTAACTTATAATAATATCTAAAATATATTGAGCACTTACTGTGTGTTAGGCACTAAATTAAGTATAATATTTACATATGATTATTATTATTTATCTGCCTGATAAAGCCTCAGCATTGATATTAGTACTATTAACATTTTATAGAAGAGGAAAATGAGGTTAATAAAAGCAAGGAAACTTCCCCAAGGCCAACAGATAATAACATTTCTGGTTTTATTTATTTATTTATTTTTGTATCTGTCTTACCCCAACTATTAGGTTGTAGCCTTCTTGAAGGGAAAGTTTGTATCTTAACCTCCTGTATTCCAATCACTTCTAATCAGAGTCTCTAAATTCAAATGAAAATAAAAATGAAACCCACCTGAAACCATGTTAGCCAATGAGAAAATAATTTTATATGTAGAAATTTAATCCACACCCATCTATCTGTTCATAATTCTGCTCATTACATAAGAGAAAGTCCATCTGATTTCCCTTAAAAGTCATCTCCACTGTATTTTCTTCTGTTTTGTGACTATGACCATAGGAGCATCTCATCTTTAAAACTGTGTTCACTTATTCTTCTTGTTGGCTGCCCTCCCTGCCCCCACTTTCTTTTTTTGATTCAGTCAGAGGAAGTAGATTTCTTGCAAGAGATCTATCATGCAGAAGCCAAGTGCTTCTGGTTTTTCATTAGATGCTGATGGTGTTAGATTTAAAGTTGACACCAAAGCCTAATTAAACATTATGCCAGTGCACATATTCTGTAAATTAAGACACAACACATTACCGAGCCTAGTAAAGGAAGGATAAGTTAAAAAGGAAGCTGTCAACATGCAAAGGACCCTGTTAAGTGCTTTAAATACAAATTCTGAATTTAAAATGCAAATGGGTTGAAACCTCCTTTCCTTTCAACTTGGAAAAGAAGATCATTGGATTAGAGAGGGTTTTATTTCAGTTTTTGCTAATTATTGAGTTTTGACTCCAGTGGCAATCAGAGTACATTACTGCAGTCTTAAAAATGGCAAGAGGAACTAGCCTACAGCTACAACTCACTTGCAGCTCCTGGCTAGCTGAATGAAGAGCAGGAAGAAAACCAACCCCATCAATGTTGACAAGTCAACACATGCACTGAAAAAGAAAATAAACTTTCAGATTGAAACAGGGAAGGCCACTGGAACTCTTCAGATCTGCACAGCTGTGGAAAAGTTCTAAACCTGACTTCATCAAATTGGGATGGGTGGAGCATAGGGAAAAGCCAGAGAGATTTTGAAATCTGAGGTGATGAACTCCAGAGCAACAAAACCAGGATCAGAGCTGGGTATATTGACTGTAACAATCTGAGTTTTAGGAGAGCCAGTGGGAAGGAATGATGTAAGAGATGGAGAGACTGTGGCACTCAGCTCTGCTTCACTGGATCCATGCCTACTCCCATTTTATCAACTATGTAGGAACAGCCAGTAACTAATAAAAGGCTGAGATGAGGTTCCACTGTGTACACCAGTGTGTGGTTATTGCTCTACATTTACTATTTTTCAGTCTTTGAGGTGTTACTTAAATTCATCCAGCAAATACCAAGTCTTTAGTATGTTTATGTTATGGACAAAATAGAAAGTGTTTGTTCTGCTGAAAGAACTTGCATTTGAGAAGTGAAAGACATCTACCTTACCAACTGCCCTTCCAAGTGATAAATGCTTCAGTAGAGAGTGACAGAAAGTGATCCCATCTAGCATGGAGATGAAACATTCCTGTGAAGTAGGTTAGGAAAACCTCAAAAGGACCAAATATTTGAGCTAGATCTTAGAAAACAAAAGTAGAATTTGAACTGTTGGATCTGATGGAGAGAGAAAAGCAGACTGAGGTACTTTAAAAATAATGTTTAAAAGTAAAATCACTGAAAGAACTAAAAGAGGTAATGCAAAAGACGGGTTTATTAAACTCAACCAGAAGAATCATGACTTGGTTCCTTTCTTTTCCAAGTTGTTTATTTTGTTATATCTGACTGTAAGCCATTCATATATCCTTTCAAGGAACTTAAATGGCAGGATGAACTATTTCAATTTTCAATTACTTTCTTCTTAAAAATAAAATAGACTTTGGAGGCAGAGATCTGATGGAACAACTAATCCAAAAAGTTGCTTTTATAATCTTTATTAAAGGATCATTAAGATTTAGCTGTTTCAGAAAGAACTCCGTAAGCCTTGCCTTCAATCTTGTTGGGAAAGATTGAAGTTGGGAGGAGAAGCGGATGACAGAAGATGAGATGGCTGGATGGCATCACTGACTCGATGGACATGTGTTTGAGTAAGCTCTGGGAGTTGGTGATGGACAGGGAGGCCTGACGTGCTGCAGTCCATGGGGTCGAAAAGAGTTGGACAGGACTGAGCAACTGAACTGAACTGACTGAAACCTTGGCCAAAACTCCATGCCTATAATCAACTCAATTCATTTTGTTTCCACTAAATTCAGTTCTCATCATCTGGGCAATAATCTGTTAAATAAATGGAAAACACATACTGGTACGTGCACACGCACAAACACACTGTTTTCTGCTCTTAAGGAAGTTAACAGTTTGATAGAAGCGTTTGTATACATGAGAAAATTATAGAGTATTATATGATAAGATATTAAATTGAATGAAAGCAGTGCCAAAATGTATAGAAAAAGACAAATTCTGTGGGTGGCAGAGAGAGAAGAAATCAAAATTGGAAAAGCTTAATTGAAATTGGCTCAAGTTAATATTTTTTAAATGCATAAACATCTTCATTTCAAAGAAGACTTGATATTTTATTGTGGTTACTATATGAAAAGTGCAAAGTGACATAAATGCCAAAATTTTAAATGCCAAATTTTACCTTATTTGAAGTTCTAATCTTTAAAAAATTTTAACATATTTAACTATTTAATTTTCTTATGATTATGCTTGGAAAACTGATTTTTCAAATTCATCTTGATTTCTAAGGTGAGTTAAATATAATTTAGTAAATAACATAATAGTAAGGAAATTGAATGGCACTTAATGGATTTTGCTAACTGAAATAATTAAATGATAATTGCTTAATAATATCAAATTATTTTCTGCTGTATACAGTTATTAATTATATGCAAAGATGAATAGTTTATGTTTTTTGGCAACTACAATGATTGAATAAATTATTTAAGTGTCCAACTAGTTGTATTCTATTCAATAATAAGATAATAACCGATTGAAAAGTAATAGATGAACTTCATACTCAGCAAGCAATACTACATGGGATAAAAATCCATATTAAATCAAGAAAATGAATAAATCATATATAACAATAGTCTGTTAAAAGTAATTTCTTTTTTACTTAAAAAAAAAAATGAGTTAGAATACAGCTTTGTGCCTGTAAACATTTTTTTCCTGGGGTGGAGGAGGGGGAGTGGAGTTTGAAAGATATTACATAAACCTTGCCCGGCTTCTGTCAATGCAGTAAAGCAGCGGTCCTTTCCTATGATGTACGGATGCAAGCAAGAGAATGGCATGTAACCTGAATTCCTTTGTGAGTCTGGTGAGGGCTAATAAATGATGGGATTTACAATTAATTATTACTGATAAGCCAGACAGGCTGAGACATAATTCCCTTAAGCATTTTCCAGTCACAAGAAGTGTTTCCATGGGCAAAACGTTCCATCTTTCCTTCACTAGTGGTTCTATCCTTGATAACAGTAGTCCTTAGAGAATCGTAGACACCAGAATTGGACTGGATCTTAAAATTCATCTAGCTTCAGCGTCTCCCAAGTGCAAGCCTACGTCTCCTCTTGGCGCTGTCAGTACACTGCCTGACCATCCATGTGGGACTGGCCTGTGCATCCATGTGGGAGGAGAAACCTCAGACAGAGGTCCATGCTCTCCTCTGACAGCAAGGGTTGCCACAGAATCTTCTCAACTCAGTACAGTGAGTACAGTCTCAAAGTATGACCGATGAAAATGTCCTAGAGGAGAGAGTAGAAAGAGAGAGAGGAGGAAGAAAAAGGGCAAATTATAAATGGAGGAGTGGAAGGTAAAAATGAACCCTGTACAGATGGAGCAAGTTCTAATCATGTGAGGAAAATTAACTCTATGTATATATAGATACTGGAGAAGGAAATGGCAACCCACTCCAGGATTCTTGCCTGGAGAATCCCATGAACAAAGGAGCCTGGCAGGTTACAGTCCATGGGGTCTCAAGAGTCGGATACAACTTAGCAACTAAACCTCCACCACCATATATAGATATGATAGATTAGACAGTTGATAGATCTTCCTAAGGAATTAATCTTCCTTAGAATCCTTTCATTAGTCATATGACAAAACACCCTCTTTATCCATGCCTGCCATTATTATGAGGGCCAAATGCAAATTTCATATTTTATAGGCCTAAGCTCATCTTCTTCTGTAAAGCTTCTGAATTTTTAATTAATATTTCAGAATAAAATTAAGGGTATTATTGGGTTTCCCAATTGGCCACAGGGGTAAAGAATCCAACTGTCAGTCCAGAAGACACCAGAGATGTGATCCCTGGGTTGGTAAGATCCCTTGCAGTAGGAAATGGCAACCCATTGCAATATTCTTGCCTGGAAAATTCCATGGACAGATGAGCCTGGCGGATTACAGTCCAGAGGGTCACAAAGAGTCAGACACACACTGAGCACACACTGCACTTGGAAAGAAATCAAAATATGAAAACTCTTTTATAACAAGATAGTGTATCTTCACCAAGTCCTACTCTCCAGGAGTACAGGTTAACAACTTTTCATCTGCATTCTTGAATTTGGAGTGAGTGGGGGTGGGAGGAGGACAGGGGCAGGAGAAGGCTATAAAAGCAGTTGAAGAAAATTTACACATGGGACTTTTCTAGTGATCAAGTGGCTAAGACACTGTACTCTCAATGCAGGGGACCCAAGTTTGAGCCATTATCAGGGAGCTAGGCTCCACATGCCACAAATGAATTTGCATGTTGCCATTAAGACCCAGTACAGTCAAATTTTAAAAATAAATTACACAAAAGAGTTATCAATAAAGATATTCTGAAATTTTTTCAAACCCTAAAATGCAGCTTCCCTTCTTAACTAATTTTTTTAATAGCAGCATAATATTTTGTTTTGAATTTGCACCATTTATTTAACTAAATTGCAGATGATTGATGCTTAGAGTGCTTTCAGTTTGTTTATTTTTTTATAATACAAGCCAGTTGAATTCTTAAAATATTCAGAATGCTGAATTGAGAGTCAGAGAGTACAGACACTATTTGGTAAATAATAGGCCAGAACTATGTGATAAGAAGGGCTTCTCTGGTGGCTCAGACGGTGAAGAACCCTTCTGTAAGACGAGAGACCTGGGCTTGATCCCTGAGTTGGGAAGATCTCCTGGAGGAGGAAATGGCAACCCATTTCAGTATTCTTGCCTGGAGAAGCCCTATGGACAGAGAAGCATGGTGGGCTGCAGTTCATGGGGTGGCAAAGAGTCGGATGCAACTCAGCNTGGGAAAGATTGAAGTTGGGAGGAGAAGCGGATGACAGAAGATGAGATGGCTGGATGGCATCACTGACTCGATGGACATGTGTTTGAGTAAGCTCTGGGAGTTGGTGATGGACAGGGAGGCCTGACGTGCTGCAGTCCATGGGGTCGAAAAGAGTTGGACAGGACTGAGCAACTGAACTGAACTGACTGAAACCTTGGCCAAAACTCCATGCCTATAATCAACTCAATTCATTTTGTTTCCACTAAATTCAGTTCTCATCATCTGGGCAATAATCTGTTAAATAAATGGAAAACACATACTGGTACGTGCACACGCACAAACACACTGTTTTCTGCTCTTAAGGAAGTTAACAGTTTGATAGAAGCGTTTGTATACATGAGAAAATTATAGAGTATTATATGATAAGATATTAAATTGAATGAAAGCAGTGCCAAAATGTATAGAAAAAGACAAATTCTGTGGGTGGCAGAGAGAGAAGAAATCAAAATTGGAAAAGCTTAATTGAAATTGGCTCAAGTTAATATTTTTTAAATGCATAAACATCTTCATTTCAAAGAAGACTTGATATTTTATTGTGGTTACTATATGAAAAGTGCAAAGTGACATAAATGCCAAAATTTTAAATGCCAAATTTTACCTTATTTGAAGTTCTAATCTTTAAAAAATTTTAACATATTTAACTATTTAATTTTCTTATGATTATGCTTGGAAAACTGATTTTTCAAATTCATCTTGATTTCTAAGGTGAGTTAAATATAATTTAGTAAATAACATAATAGTAAGGAAATTGAATGGCACTTAATGGATTTTGCTAACTGAAATAATTAAATGATAATTGCTTAATAATATCAAATTATTTTCTGCTGTATACAGTTATTAATTATATGCAAAGATGAATAGTTTATGTTTTTTGGCAACTACAATGATTGAATAAATTATTTAAGTGTCCAACTAGTTGTATTCTATTCAATAATAAGATAATAACCAATTGAAAAGTAATAGATGAACTTCATACTCAGCAAGCAATACTACATGGGATAAAAATCCATATTAAATCAAGAAAATGAATAAATCATATATAACAATAGTCTGTTAAAAGTAATTTCTTTTTTACTTAAAAAAAAAAATGAGTTAGAATACAGCTTTGTGCCTGTAAACATTTTTTTCCTGGGGTGGAGGAGGGGGAGTGGAGTTTGAAAGATATTACATAAACCTTGCCCGGCTTCTGTCAATGCAGTAAAGCAGCGGTCCTTTCCTATGATGTACGGATGCAAGCAAGAGAATGGCATGTAACCTGAATTCCTTTGTGAGTCTGGTGAGGGCTAATAAATGATGGGATTTACAATTAATTATTACTGATAAGCCAGACAGGCTGAGACATAATTCCCTTAAGCATTTTCCAGTCACAAGAAGTGTTTCCATGGGCAAAACGTTCCATCTTTCCTTCACTAGTGGTTCTATCCTTGATAACAGTAGTCCTTAGAGAATCGTAGACACCAGAATTGGACTGGATCTTAAAATTCATCTAGCTTCAGCGTCTCCCAAGTGCAAGCCTACGTCTCCTCTTGGCGCTGTCAGTACACTGCCTGACCATCCATGTGGGACTGGCCTGTGCATCCATGTGGGAGGAGAAACCTCAGACAGAGGTCCATGCTCTCCTCTGACAGCAAGGGTTGCCACAGAATCTTCTCAACTCAGTACAGTGAGTACAGTCTCAAAGTATGACCGATGAAAATGTCCTAGAGGAGAGAGTAGAAAGAGAGAGAGGAGGAAGAAAAAGGGCAAATTATAAATGGAGGAGTGGAAGGTAAAAATGAACCCTGTACAGATGGAGCAAGTTCTAATCATGTGAGGAAAATTAACTCTATGTATATATAGATACTGGAGAAGGAAATGGCAACCCACTCCAGGATTCTTGCCTGGAGAATCCCATGAACAAAGGAGCCTGGCAGGTTACAGTCCATGGGGTCTCAAGAGTCGGATACAACTTAGCAACTAAACCTCCACCACCATATATAGATATGATAGATTAGACAGTTGATAGATCTTCCTAAGGAATTAATCTTCCTTAGAATCCTTTCATTAGTCATATGACAAAACACCCTCTTTATCCATGCCTGCCATTATTATGAGGGCCAAATGCAAATTTCATATTTTATAGGCCTAAGCTCATCTTCTTCTGTAAAGCTTCTGAATTTTTAATTAATATTTCAGTATAAAATTAAGGGTATTATTGGGTTTCGCAACTGGCCACAGGGGTAAAGAATCCAACTGTCAGTGCAGAAGACACCAGAGATGTGATCCCTGGGTTGGTAAGATCCCTTGCAGTAGGAAATGGCAACCCATTGCAATATTCTTGCCTGGAAAATTCCATGGACAGATGAGCCTGGCGGATTACAGTCCAGAGGGTCACAAAGAGTCAGACACACACTGAGTACACACTGCACTTGGAAAGAAATCAAAATATGAAAACTCTTTTATAACAAGATAGTGTATCTTCACCAAGTCCTACTCTCCAGGAGTACAGGTTAACAACTTTTCATCTGCATTCTTGAATTTGGAGTGAGTGGGGGTGGGAGGAGGACAGGGGCAGGAGAAGGCTATAAAAGCAGTTGAAGAAAATTTACACATGGGACTTTTCTAGTGATCAAGTGGCTAAGACACTGTACTCTCAATGCAGGGGACCCAAGTTTGAGCCATTATCAGGGAGCTAGGCTCCACATGCCACAAATGAATTTGCATGTTGCCATTAAGACCCAGTACAGTCAAATTTTAAAAATAAATTACACAAAAGAGTTATCAATAAAGATATTCTGAAATTTTTTCAAACCCTAAAATGCAGCTTCCCTTCTTAACTAATTTTTTTAATAGCAGCATAATATTTTGTTTTGAATTTGCACCATTTATTTAACTAAATTGCAGATGATTGATGCTTAGAGTGCTTTCAGTTTGTTTATTTTTTTATAATACAAGCCAGTTGAATTTTTAAAATATTCAGAATGCTGAATTGAGAGTCAGGGAGTACAGACACTATTTGGTAAATAATAGGCCAGAACTATGTGATAAGAAGGGCTTCTCTGGTGGCTCAGACGGTGAAGAACCCTTCTGTAAGACGAGAGACCTGGGCTTGATCCCTGAGTTGGGAAGATCTCCTGGAGGAGGAAATGGCAACCCACTTCAGTATTCTTGCCTGGAGAAACCCTGTGGACAGAGAAGCATGGTGGGCTGCAGTTCATGGGGTGGCAAAGAGTCGGATGCAACTCAGCGACTAAGCACAGCACAGTACACGTAATAGTAAACACAAGTGTGAAAACAAGAGAATTAATGTTCTTTGTTTGCCTAGCAGTCAATTAAGACAGCAACAGAGGTGATTCAACTGATTGCAATGTTTAAGGCTGATAATTGAAAAAAAAATTCAAAAATGATAACTCTGCTTCCTGTCTATAAACACTGGCACAGTTCCTTTGTGACCTTGGTGAGGCTTTGCCTCTTTCTACTCCCTTCTGGAAAGTGATAATAAATCACATCATCTTATAAACATCACTGTGTGATGTTTTACACAGTTTGCATTGGTAATGCATCATTTATATTAAAGAGAATAACTAAGATGAACTTGTATGTTATTAAATGGACAGTGTCATTGCACCAATTTCTGAAGCTTCTTATACACATACATAGTATTGAGATGAAAAGCAACTATTTATCCCTATATTCTATACTTTGAAATTAAGTTTCCTTACACAATTCTTTTCTTATTTACCATGAAATTTCACTGACTAATTCACTCAGTCATTTACTAGATATCTTTTTAATCCTAACTATGGGCCAACCACCATGTCAAGGGTAGAAATATAAAGATTAACAGTTCTTAAATAGTCTGTATCTCCACATCATTCAAAAAACATTCCAAAAAGGCAAGCTAGTATTTATTCTCTTTGCCATTTTACACAATTAATCCTGATTTCTTTTTTTTTTTTTATCCTGCCTCACACTTTTCAGTCATGCTCTTATCTTTAGGATTTCAATTTTAAGAGGTAGCAGGTAGTTCTAGGAAGATGGGGACTGGAAAGGGCTTCACTAAATAAATTGAAANTAGTATTTATTCTCTTTGCCATTTTACATAATTAATCCTGATTTTTTTTTTTTTTTTTATCCTGCCTCACACTTTTCAGCCATGCTCTTATCTTTAGGATTTCAATTTTAAGAGGTAGCAGGTAGTTCAAGGAAGATGGGGACTGGAAAGGGCTTCACTAAATAAATTGAAATATATATTATAAGTGCAAAGGGTTTAAACATGGCAGTGATGTGATGATACCAGGGACTTATGTACTGGCCGTAGAGTAGACTGGAGAAAGAATTTCATTATAAAACAAAAGAGAGATGACGGAGAGCCTGAAATGATGAAAGCTGGTGAAAATGGAAAGGAGAAATAATTGTAGAGGTGGCAGATTCGTGTTGATGTATGGCAAAACCAATACAATTTTGTAAAGTAATTAGCCTCTAATTAAAATAAATACATTTAAATTAAAAAAAAAAGAATCAGAAAGACACGGAGACAACTGAATATAGGAGTGAGAGGAAAGGGCACACAGACTTTTTAAAAGCCCATTCTTTTNTGACGGAGAGCCTGAAATGATGAAAGCTGGTGAAAATGGAAAGGAGAAATAATTGTAGAGGTGGCAGATTCATGTTGATGTATGGCAAAACCAATATAATTTTGTAAAGTAATTAGCCTCTAATTAAAATAAATACATTTAAATTAAAAAAAAAAAGAATCAGAAAGACACGGAGACAACTGAATATAGGAGTGAGAGGAAAGGGCACACAGATTTTTTAAAAGCCCATTCTTTTTTTTTTCTTTTATCACCTAGGGAGGGGAAAGGGTGTTCTTTATCTGTGAATTGTGTCACTCTCACCAGAGAGCCTGGTGCTATGTGTGTCCCCGTAAAACATCCCAGCTTCCATTAAACAAAGTGCTCTTCTTAAATGCCTTCCTTGTAAGACCTGGCTGCCCTACCCCAAGCCATTAGTGGGAACAGAACGTTAATAAGGAGGGACTGTGGTATCTCTAAGAGACGTTGACCTCCTTCAAAGGAAGCAGGGCACCCATTACAGTGTAATGATAAATCACAAGCTTTTTCCTTCCATTATTTTCCTAGAAGACTCGTCTCTGAATGCATAAACATTCTGAATGGAGGAAGGCAAAACACACACACACACACACACACACACACACAAAATAAAACTCAAGCAACAGATTAATAGAAAGGTGAAACAAAGAGAGAGGGAGCAGACAATCAGCAGACTCCCAGTGGGATTTAAAACAATAAATGCACCGTACACACCCACATATATTTGCATATAGTGAAACTTTAACATAGCCTTGTAATGAAAAAAAATCTCCAGAAAACTGTACAAATGTACTGTAAGATATAAAGGTCTCACTCAGAATTATAAATATAAGTGACATCTCTAGGGTACTTATTGTATTTAATATTATGGTGCTTTTCTGTTTATTGCTGTAAATTCAAAGGCAATCTAAACTAAAGGGTGGGAGAAAGCATAAATAATCAATAATTTAAAACTAAGCCAGTCTTTAGGTCTTCTCACGTTGAATAAGAATCAGCTTTCAGGGGAAAACATTTTCTAGGTTCTCCTCTCTTGATGCATTGACCAAGAACCTATATTGAAGTGTAGACCACTCTTGCTGACCATACAATGATTTCCATAAGATCCTTTAATAATTATTGCTAACGACATGCTCTTTTATGAGCCACAGCACGTGCCGCTCACATGACTTTTGCCTCTCGTGCTAAGTTGCTACAGTCATGTCTGACTCTTTGTGACCTTATGGACTGTAGCCCACCTGGTTCCTCTGTCCATGGAATTCTCCAAGGCAAGATTAATGAAGTGGGTTTCCATGCCCTCTTCCGGGGGATCTTCCTGACCCAGGGATTGAACTTGCTTCTCTTATATATCCTGCATTAGCAGCCAGGTTCTTTACCACTAGCATCACCTGGGAAGTCCTTTGCCTCTAGAGTCTAGGATACACCAGCCAAACACTAAAACAATTTTCAGAGCTCTAGGAAGATGACTACTGTTCAATGGAAACAAGATCAATTAGGAAGCATGATTAGAGTGAATAAAACAGATTCCAAGGTGACTGGTATGAATAATGAGGATGTTTATAGTTGTCTATGTAAATTGAAGAACTCACTGTGAGTGTGTGGATTAGTTGGACTGTCCCCATCTAGCTCAGGACATCAGTCTTCACCTTTGACTTCTACTTCTGCTGCCTCTGATAGCAAGAGTTTCTTGTTTAGACTAGATTGCTCTATATTTGCAACCTATCTTCCATCAATGACTGTGGTATGACTGGCATGGCTCTTCTCAAGTTTTGGAATTACATTTCCCTTTCCAATTATATCTAGTATAAATCCTTTAGTCTGGTTTGTTTATCGAGGCCCAAGGCTCTTATAGTGGAAACATTCAGATAGATGAGTGATGGAAAGTTGGACTTTACAGCATTGGGGTCAAAGGAAGCCTAGTTGCTCATAGATTTTTGTACCTCTAGATATACATCCCTCTGTTTAGTCTCCTAGTAAATATTTGGCAGTTGTCTCCAGAAACTCCCCTGAACCCCTCATTTGCCCCCATCTAAAGTACCTCTGTTAGCTTTAGAGATCCAGATGCACATAGATATGGGAAAGGTGGATTGACCTCTGGCTGCAGAAATGAAGTGCATGACCTAGGCGAGTCAGTTAGTACATCCCACTGTTTTCCCCCCAAAGCAGTTCAATCAGAATGAGTTTCTTCTGGGGATGCTGGGATGAAGGTATCATCTGTCTTCTGCTGATGTAAACAGGGAAGCCTCCAGCTTCTCTGTTGCATCTCTCTTGGAACGACAAGTAAGTCAGGCATGTGATGTATCCTCCAGCAGATAAGACAGAGCAAAGAAATTGAAACAAAATGGAACTCTACCCCTACTTCTGGAACTTTCATTCATTTAAGGCACTAAATTAAATTTGAACCTAATCTGAATCAGTTTTTTTGCCATTCACATTCAAATAAACAAAAATTGACTTGACTTGTGAGGGGTAGTTTGTACTCATGACTTCAATATAGGTTTTGGTCAAGATCTTTCATAAGATTTGTGTATGATTTGCAAACAGTAAGTACATTTCCAATGTGTTCTACCTTTAAGCAAAAAGGAACTGACACATTGGAGTGCATATTCCAAAGTTATTGGTCAATTTCTTTTTTTTCTCTATAAGGCATCTATCTTAAAAATTATTGTTTTAAATTATTCTTCCAACATATTAGGTGTACCCTATTTCCATGACACCAACCTTTTACAATGTTATAAAAAAGTTGTTCCCGTCCCCACTCTCTTTACTTCATGATTGCTTTTTGGTTTTGGGTCCATAGCTCTTTTCATGACAGTTACCAATACCCCTTCACTTTCTTTTAGTAAGAATTGCAGTTAACATCACTTGCATGGTAAAGGACCATATCATTTTTGGCTTGAGCCGAGGAATATTTCCTCACAGACTATTGATTTATGCCTCAGATTTTTCAAATATTCTCTAATAGAGCTTTCCATCCATAGCTGTTTTATATGTACAAACTATTCATTACTTTCTAATAATTCAGACTCCTTTTCCTTAGCTTTGTTGCTAACATCTATTTTTTTGAGCATACGTCAGTTCAGTAACTCAGTCATTTTTAAGCTATCATGATTTTCATCCCTTTTCTGATTTATTAGCAGACTACTCTCTCTCTAGTATGCCTTTCTTCCTTAATATATTTGAGAAAGACTCTTTGACCCCAACTGTCCTGAATGTTTTACGTGCTTGCTGGCCAAGGCTTTTGCAATGGGTGCAGTTTTATGAATCTCGATATGAGCTTCGCTTTTTAAAGATGCCCTTTCAGTTCATTTAAATAAAATGTCTCCAGCTGTGTTTATGCTACAAAACCATTTGTAACCCTCTCCTCCACTTTGGCCTCAAACATTTTTTATTCTCAGACCTCTAGATTACAGCCCCAGTGACTCTTGTATTTGTACTTTTCTGTTAACCTATAATAGCACTATTTTCAAGAACTGTCAATTGCTTATTTTGGATCTTTTTTATAGCCTGAGTTGTTAGATCAAAACACTGGCCTCATAAGCAGCCACCCCATGGTAAACCCTCTGCCCCAAAGCCCAGACAGTATCTCCCACCACCAATTTTCAGCAGTTTATGGTGTTCAGAGAGAAGCCTACTTAGTATGCATCAGGGGTCTTAGTATGCATCAGGCATCACCAGAGGCTGTTGTGACTGCCAAAAGTGCTATTTTGGGGCTAAGGTATGCGGCCTGCAAGACTTATGGCTGGCTGATTTAAGCGTTGAGGGACTTGTCCCACAAGAGATTACTTTTTAAAACTATATTTTCAATATGGGGATGACCAAATTAATCAAGTCCCTTCCTGGGTAAACTATTGATTCCTTATTTTGTCTTTTCTCCACTATTTTGCTTTATTTTCCACTTTCTTTTTCTATTCTTCCATGAAGCTGTTAGAATACTGATTCACTTTCACAAACACATAGAGGATACCAGTTTGAATATCTTGTTCTCTCCTGCAACAGAGCATGTACCATGCTCATGAAACTGACAAACACTGTGTGGTTAGGTTGGATTAGGTAAGAAATGCTGTCAGTTCTGGTAATTACTCTAGGAACTCATTATGCTAGGCAGCACTATATTTTAGGTTATCAAATAGCAACATGGAGCATCATTTGTTTGATCATGGAATGAAGAAAGTTCAGTTCAGTTCAGTCACTCAGTGCTGTCCAACTCTTTGCAACCCTATGCACTGCAGCACGCCAAGCCTTCCTGTCCATCACCAACTCCCAGAGCTTGCTCAAACTCATGTCCATTGAGTCGATACTGCCATCAAATCTTTCATCTTCTGTCATCCCCTTCTCCTGCCTTTAATCTTTCCCAGCATCAGGGTCTTTTCAAATGAGTCAG
>SJYV01045391.1:0-17588 GCA_006410875.1 Neotragus pygmaeus | reverse complement strand
CTTATTGTCCACTCCCCGCCCTCCCCTCCTCCCCCCGTCTACTACTACATATAAAAAAAGTAAAGAGGTCTGGAGGTTTTTAAGTGGTGGGTGGTAGGGTTGAAGCCCCACTGGACTGCCAAGCAAAGCCACCTCTTATACAAGAACCAAAAATCAGGGGGGGGAAGGAAAAAGGTCCTCCTAGGAAATAATACAATTGTGTGGAAAAACCCAAGTTTCAACAGGGGCACACTGAGGCACTTGGCTGACTGACTCCTCACCCTTCCCCTAAAGTTTCCACTCCCATTTAACAGGAGACTTTCTGAATCCACAGAAACCCCCACAGTGGCTAGTTTCTAGCTGACTGAAAGAAGCTACAGTTTCTAGGACCAGCTGTCACTTTAACCCTCCCTCCCATTCCCTAGGACAATAGAAAGGCTACAGGGACAGGCTAACAGAAGTGAGAAGGACACTGGGTTTGGACGTCCCTCTCTCACCACGGGAAGGTGGCATAAAGCCAAGAGAGGGCTTCCCCCCACCCCCATCTACCTCCTTTGCCGTCCAGCTGCTGCCATCCCTCTCTCCTCCCCACCAAGGTTCTGAAACTCTCACAAGGAGTGCTCAACTTAAAGCTTGATGGTCTCTTAGAAACTCCTACAAATCTTAACAGTTCCTGGGCTCCCTGTCACCTAGCCCCAACAAACTATCCTGCCCATTCCTCCCCCAAACCCCACCAACTTTTACCTTCAGAGTGAACCAACCACCCAACTAAAGAAAACACACAAACCCACCCAAATTCCCAAACCCACAAGCAGATTAGTAACAAATAAAACAAAATATAAGTACATTCTCATCATTACAGAGATATTTGTTGTTGCTGTCCTTGCATGGTTGGTTAAGGAAAAATGAATTATTCCCTAATTTCTGAGGAATACAAATTCTGTCTCTTTACAAAGTCAGAAGGGAAAGGGGCAAAGGATGGCAGATGAGACCAAGAGAGAAGGAGAGAAAGTATTTACAGAAAATAGGCAGGAGTGTCCACAAGAAAAGCCTCATTGTCACTTCTTCTTGCCGGTCCTCTTGGCACTGGACTTGGCTTTGGGCTTCACTGGTTTGGTCTTCTTAGGCTTGGATGCCTTGACTGGCTTGGCTTTGACAGTCTTAGGTTTTTTGGTTTTCTTGGGCGTGGCAGCCGGCTTCTTCTTGGCCTTCTTGACTGGGGTGGCTTTGGGCTTCTTGCTTGGGGCTTTGGAGGCAGCCTTCTTGGGCTTGGCTGCCTTCTTTGGCGTGGCCACCTTCTTGACTTCCTTCTTCGTCTTCTTGAAGGCCACAGACCTTTTGGGCTCGTCGCTCTTGGCCAGACGGAAAGACCCCGAGGCACCCACCCCTTTGGTCTGCTTGAGGACTCCAGTGGTGACCAAGCGCTTGATGGACAACTTGATCTGGGAGTCCGCGTTCTCACCCACCTTGTAGTGGCTCTTGATGTACTTCTGGATGGACTGGCGCGAGGAACCAGCGCGGTTCTTCTCTGCTTGGATGGCAGCCACGATCATGTCTGAATACTTGGGGTGGTCTGTGGACTTCTTGGAGGCCTTGGCCCGCTTGGGCTTGGCCGCAGGGGTGGACGTGGAGTTCTCGGTCATGGTGGCCTGCCTGGTCCTGCTGTTGAAGAAGGCACCTTCCAAAGGGCCAGCCCTCGTCGGAAGCCAGGGAAAACCTGATTCGGAATCTGCTCTGGAGCCTCTGGCTCCCAGGCCAGTCCAGAGGCCGGCTCTCGGGGGCCCGGCTCGGGTCGCGGGGAGGGCTCACTGGGCCGTGTCTGCGTGGCCCAGCCCGGCCGGTCTGTCGGTCGGTCTCGGCGCCCGGCTCTGCCTCCGCCTCCTCCGCTTCTGCCTCCCTTTTCCCAGCTCCGCGTCTGGCGTTCGGGCGGCGCATCCGGGTATTTAGCGGCGGCGGGCGGACCGCGGTGAGGACAGGGCTGCTGGCTGCCTGCTCCCGGCCCAGAATGGCGCCGCGCCGCCGCCATCTGTGTTTCTTCCGCCGAGCAAATCCGACCTTTCCCCCCGGCCCGGGCCTTCCTGCTCCCCGCCGCCGTGCCGGGCCGCTGCCTGGCTCTCTGAGCTCCTCCGCCAAGCGTCCAGCTGCCTCGGCCGCCTCCCCCCGCGCCCGCCACGCGCCCCAAACAGCGCTGAGGACCGCTGGCGCGCCGGCACATTTCCCCTTTGCGGGGGGCTGGCTCTGCGGGGCCTGGGAGTCCCGCTGCTTGAAAACCCGCGTAGGAAAGCTCCCCCCTGGGGCTACCGGAGACCCCACTCCCGGCCCGCGGCGGGACCCCCCAGCCCAGCAGAGCGGCCCGAAAGCGGCCCCAACTAACACACGCGGCCCCGAGACGGGCGACTCCCAGCCGGGCCGAGCTGGGACAGGGGGGAGGGGTCGCTCCCCCGGGGTCCGGTCACCTCTCGGGGGTCATCCTGCCACTGGGCCCCCCGCACCTCTACCATCTCTCAGTCCATGGGACTCCCTAAGTAAACTTTCCCTGGGAGAGTTGGAAGGGCACTTTCAAACTTTGTCCCTTCCCCCTCCTCTGTGTTCGCTCCCCCAGCGCGCCCCCCGACATCTGCATCAAGGATCTCTCCTGAGGTCGAACCCCGAATGCTGCATGGGTCCCTGAGGGAATGAAGAGGGGTCTCCCAGGTCTCCTCCTCTCCTCAAAGGCCCCCCGCACCCCCCACCATCCTCCATGTATCCTAACTGGTAATTCATTCATAGTCCTTCCTCAGCCTAGGAGTTTTGGGCTGTCAGAGACAGAGCTTGCTGCCCCTACGCCTAGGACCCAGCCTGGGGGTCTAGTCCCCCTCCCAGAGCGCCTTGAAGACAACGAGCGGGGAGGTCCACAATGAAGGCGCTGCTCAGAAGCCTCTAAATCAAAGAATGTCTTGGGGACCCCTGGGATGAGGAGAAGCCCTGAGAGCTTTGGGAGTTTGGGAAAACGGGGCTCTGGCCAGGAGGTCGAGGAGGGGGTCATATTGCTTGAGTCCTGAGTGATCTTCAGAAAGTGTGAGTTGTTCAGGGAGCCCCGGCCGGGACCACCTCCATTTTGCTGGGAAGATGCGATGTCTTTGTTAAAATGTATGTATCTTTTCCCTTGCTGCTTGGCAGGTACAGATAGGTAAAACAAGGGGCACCACCGTCTGTGGGGAGCCTCAGAGGCTCAGAGGGCCTTTAGTGGTCAGAGGCTCAGCTCATCATTTCTGGGACCCCTTGTCTGCCGTAGACATCCTATATTCACATGCAGGGTCCCTCTTGGCAGGGGTCTTAGGTTGAGATTCTGTAATGCTGCCTTCTCTGAGCCGCCTCCCGCAACAACCCGCTTTTATTCTCCAAGCAAATAAGCCGGCACTCTTAGCTTAAACAATACCCTGGTGGTGGGGGTTTATAGCTAGTCAGTGATGAAGGCATCTGGGTAGTAAGGTCCAGGAGCTGTTTGCAGACACCAGCTGTAGACCGGGAAGGGTTGGAGGGTTTAGATGGGGGGAAGAGGGGGGAAACTGGTCGCAATTGGGAGGTGTGTATGTGTGGGGAAAGGCTCCTACTGGACTTGGGAGCCTCTGAGGACAGGGAAATTAATGGGTTCCCCCCACCCCCACCCCATACACACACCAAGGGTTGGATTAATACAAATGATTGGGANACTGGTCGCAATTGGGAGGTGTGTATGTGTGGGGAAAGGCTCCTACTGGACTTGGGAGCCTCTGAGGACAGGGAAATTAATGGGTTCCCCCCACCCCCACCCCATACACACACCAAGGGTTGGATTAATACAAATGATTGGGAACGGGGAGGAGGAGTCTTGAGATTCTATCGGTATGGGATACCTTCTCCGGGGCTTATCTTGGTGGCACAGATGAGGAAGAGAAACCAGGAAGGGCCAGGTTACTTCAAAAGCTCAACCTTCTTATTTGAATATTGTCGATTACCCCGAAGTCTCCTGGCTTGAAAACACAACATTCTGATGGGTTTGCTTTGGTTATTGTCAAAGACAGTTCTTCCGGTTCCCACTAAGATCTGGATGGGAAAATAGGCATCCACGTGACAGCCACAGGTCCGAGATGTTGTTTCACTCACCGGTCCTATAGACATGTCATCCCCTCATCCCAGGTCCCCGCGTGTCTAAAAATAAGGCCTGAATGAATTCAATGGCACCATGATGAAATAATTTTATTTGCACATCGCTCTCCAGGTGTTTCTTGATCCTTCGCGCCTCCTGCCTAAGGAAGCAGGTAACGCGATCACTCCCCCGAATCACTCCCATTTTACGGTGAAGGTCACGGGACTAGGAATGATGGACGTGGAGGCGCTTTGTGAGGCTCAGCTCCCCACGCCCCCATGCCTTCACTTCATTTTGTAGTTCTCACATCTCGAATCCTCGCCCATCCCAGCAACCGGTAAATTCTCTCCCGGTCCTGAAGCCAGAAATGGAGGGAGGTGTCACCTCGGGGTCTCGGGGGCTTTACCGCCGGCGGACATCCTTTCTCCCTGCAGGCGCCGAGATTCTCTGCCCCTCCGCTTGTAAGGGAGAACTGGATAAGAAGGTGGGGCGNGGTTTCCCCGGAGTTAGGCAGAGAGTCCGAGACCGAGGTGGGCACGAAGAGACAATGGTGTCACCAGACTGGCTTGGGCTCACCTCACCTCGCAGACCCTGCAGAATCTAGGGCGCGGGGGTCTTCTAGACCGCAACCCGGCCCCACCCGCCTACCCTGGCAGGGTACCAAGCTTCGAGTCGTTTAGTGGCCGGCAGAAGGCGGAACTCCCTCCGCCTCATTTAACGCGAGCCCTTTAAAAACTAGCGAGCCGCAGAACTGCGGGCAATTCCTCCTGGGAAATGTAGTCCCCGGGTGGCAGCCCCGCACTGCGACCCGCCGGGGACCTCCCATGCCTCGGAACTGCGGAGCCGCCCCAAGCATGGGGAGGGGGTCAGACCTCGTCTGTCCATTCATTTAGGGAGGGGCCCAGACCTCCCTGCAGTTTTTCGGTTGTCAAAAAAGGCCCTTGGTGTTTTCATTTATCAAAAAGGGGCTCTACCTACCTCTGGGGTTGGTGTGAAGGTGAAATGAAATCCTGTATGGAAAAGGGTAAATTGCGCTAGAATGCGGGGGTCTTCTAACATGCCTGGGTGAATGTGCCCATAAATTTACTGAGTACATTCAAGTCATCATAACATCCCCATTTTTCAGAGAGGAGGTCTGTGATGGCTAAATGATTTGTCCAAGGTGGGTGAACCAGGAGGGTGATGGGTGACAGACTTTCAAGCCAATGACTTTCTCGCTGCAGATGTGAACTCATTCTGATCTTTGGAAAACTAAGGTATTCATTTGATATGTACCAGGCCCTGGGATAGGGCTGTGAACAAGAGACCTCTGCTCTTGTCGAACTACTTTCTAGTGGAGAAGCTAGGTAAGCAAAGAAGTCCCTTGTATGGTATGTCAGAAAGCCTTGATTGCAGAGACAAAATTTAGAGCAGGGGGACTCCCCAGGTGGTCCAGTGGTTAACAATTCACCTTCCAATCGGGGGAAACAAGTTCAGTCTCTCCCTGGTCCAGGTACTAAGGTCTCACATGCTGTGGGCAGCAAAGCCCAGGTGCAGCAACTACTGAGCCCAGGGCCAATGGAGCAGGTGCTTCACAACAGGAGAAGCCCTTGCACCACGTGAGAAGACCATGTGCCACCACAAAGACCCAGTGCCGTAATTAAAAAAAAAAGAGAGAGAGAGCAGGGTAAGGGGAGCTAAGAGTGCTGAGAGCAGAATGTTTGCAATTTTAAATAGGGTGGTCAGAGAAGGACTCATTAAGAAGCAGACATGTGAGTAGATTCAAAGGAGATGAGGAAGGGAGCCATTTTTATTCTTGGAGGAAGAATCTTTCAAGCAGAGGGAATATGCAGTGCAAAGGTTCTGTGGCAGGAATGTACAGGGTGGTTGAATTAAGAAGGACACTAAGGGGAGATGAGGGTTTTGGTTTTTTTTTTTAAGATCTGGGAAACAAAGGAGGCACAGGTCACATAGTTTGGGATTCCATTGTGGGGACTTTGGCTTTTACTCTGAGGGAGATGGGAGCCACTGGACAGTTTAGAGCAGAGGAGGGACATGATGGGGCCCAGGCAGTAGCCAGCCAGTCACCTGTTGCAGCTGTGTGGAGAAGCCGCAGACGGCAAGGACAGAAGCAGGGTTAGGGAGTCTGTTTCAGTAATCTAGGTGAGGGGTTATGGTAATTTGGTCCATAGGGCAGCGGTGGAGGGGATGGAAAGTGGTCAGGTCCCAGTAGGGCACTGCAGATTTTGGCTTGAACAAGCAAAGATGGAGTTGTCATTAAGTGAGGCAGGCAAGACTGAGGGGTTTCAGAGTTCTGGCTGGGTTAGGTTTGAAATGCCTCCCAGATGTGTGAGTAGAAATGCTGAGAAGGCAGATAAATAGAAGAACCTAAGTCTGGAGTTCAGGGAGAGAGATCTACCTTCCTTTTCTCCCATTTAAAGACCCTCTAGTTTGGCCAGGTGGGAACAAAACAAACTTGGTTTGGTCATACTGGGCTCGGAGGCCACTGGGGAGACGCCACTGATATCATTGCAAACTGTGATTGTGTCAAGCGCAGATAAGGCCGAGAACCAGAACCTGAGAAGGAAATCACAAGTGGGCTTTTGCAGATCAAGCGCCAGGGGAGGCCATATGGTTAGAGGGGTCAGGATGGGGAGTGTGATGGGAGATGTCCTCAGGTTGAAGTGCCAGCTGGAGCACATGGGGCTTTAAGCCACAGCAACAGGTGTAGATTTTTCTTTGAGTGCACTCAGAAGCTGCTATAGAATTTTAAACTTAAAATTTTGTTTCTTAAAATAATTAACCCAGTTATTTAAAATAAAAACTTTAAATCATGACATACATCACCCATGCAAGAGAGTATGCAGCGTATATTCAGTTCTAAAACCAATATGGAGACAACTGTTTCTTTTGCTCAAGTTAACATAAGAAACATCATCAGTCCACTGGAAACCCTGTTTATTGCTCTCCCTGATCACGTCTCTGTGACCTTTATCCTGAAATTCTGTAAGCAATTCTCTTGTGTTTCTTTCTTTATGGTTTCCCCATATGTGTACTTAACCCCATATACCACTGTATAACTTAACTTTGCCTGTTTTTGGACCATAGACAAATGGAATCATATCATGAGTATTTTTTTCTGTGACTTGTTTCTTTTATTCAATGTGTTTTTGAGAGTCATCCTCTTGGTGCAGGCAGCTGTAGCTCAGTGGTCAGAGCACACACTGGTTGTGTAGGACCTGACATTTATACAATTTTTAGAGTCCTTTAAAAAAATACAAAATTGTAATAGAATATTAGGTAACAAGTGAATTTATATTTAGAGTGAGAAAAGAACTCACAACAAATCCTAGATTAAAAAAAAAAACCTGGTAAATATCACAAAGATCATAAAATCCAGAAATACACCTTTTCTGATGCACTGTTTGACCCACATTGCTAGCATCCCTCTCACAGCCGTACAAGGGGCTTGCGCAAGGGAGAGAACTTTCACTGAGGCAGCTTCACAATGAATCCATCCCAGAAAGTGGTATGTTCATTCCACTGTAGGAAGAAACTACAGTTTCGCTTCATGCTACTTGTGATAAATGGCTCCCAGACCTGTCCACATCCTCTTTCCTGGAACCCGTGCATATGTTCTGTCACATGGTAAGTTTGCAGATGGAGTAAAGTTTGCCAACCTTGAGATGGAAGATTACCCTGGATTATCCAGGGGGACTCCAGTGTAATCACAAAGGTCCTTAAGTGGAGGAAGAGGGAGGCTAAAGAGTAACAACCAGAGAGATGGCATCATGAAAGAACTGACCATTGTGGGCTTTTAAGATGGAAAGAGCCCACAAGCCAAGAGGCAGGCTGCCTCTTGAAGGCGGAAAAGGCAGAATCCAGATCTTCCCCTACAGCCTCCAGAAAGAACACACACCTGCTGACAGCTTGATTTTAGCTTCAGTTCAGTTCAGTTGCTCAGTTGTGTCTGACTCTTTGCGACCCCATGAATTGCAGCACGCCAGGCCTTCCTGTCCATCACCAACTCCCGGAGTTCACACAGACTCGCGTCCGTCGAGTCAGTGATGCCATCCAGCCATCTCATCCTCTGTCGTCCCCTTCTCCTCCTGCCCCTAGTCCCTCCCAGCATCAAAGTCTTTTCCAATGAGTCAACTCTTCGCATGAGGTGACCAAAGTACTGGAGTTTCAGCTTTAGCATCATTCCTTCCAAAGAAATCCCAGGACCGATCTCCTTCAGAATGGACTGGTTGGATCTCCTTGCAGTCCAAGGGACTCTCAAGAGTTTTCTCCAACACCACAGTTCAAAAGCATCAATTCTTCGGCGCTCAGCCTTCTTCACAGTCCAACTTTCACATCCATACATGACCACTGGGAAAACCATAGCCTAGTGAGACCCTATTTGCACTTCTGACCTCTAAAACTGTAAGGTAATAAATTTGTGTTGTTTCAAGCCACCAAATTTGAGCCACCATTTGTTTCAGCAGCCTTAGGAAATTAATATACTACTGTTTGGGTTGATATTTAGGTTGTTCCACTTTCTTACTTTCCAGGTAACGTTGCTGTTTGTGCAGCCTCAGCTTTACCAGGTCGAGGCAACTGCTTCTCATAGGCTACAGTTTGGCTGATTTGGGGAACGGCAGGATGAAGGTGGTGAGACCATTAGGGGCCATCTCAGTGAGCGAGAGGTCAGAAGTGACAGTGGAGGTGGGAAGAAGGGTCAAATGTGAGAGATATTAAGGAGGACTAGTCCGCAGGACTTCCTGAAGGGTTCCCTGTTGGAGGTGAGGGAGCAACCAGAAAGAGTCCGGATTTCTGGAGCAGAAGCAAGGATGGCGGTGGAACCAGAGATGCTGATGGCTGGAAGTCTGATACCGGGACCCGTCCTCAAGGGCATCCCCATTCCCACCCTCACTGCTGGCTCTCCTGGTCCCTTCTCATCTTTTACAACCTCATGCCTTGGAAGCTGACCTCTCACCCGCTTCTCCCAAGTTAGGAAAATGATCGAAATCCCATGTCAATTCAGAGCCAAATGATGGACAGAAAGATAAACACACACTCCCAGGACCAAGGAATGAAAATGCAGGTGATAGCTTCACCGTTAAACTTTAACTAATCTAGCTGAACTAAACTTTAACTAGTTTCCTAAGATTTAGAGCAGCAAAGACATCAGCAAGGCAAAGACATCAGCAAGGCAAAGACTGAGGGTTTTGATTCTTAGAAACAGTTTAATCTCCTGCGTTGGCACCATCCTTTGGGAACACATGTGACTCTTCCACAGGAGAGGAGGCTGTATGTGCAGATTTGGGAGGTGTCTGTAGTACACCAATTCAGAAAAGCAGACTGAGAACAATTTATGTGGGGATCTAATTTGTATAAAATAGGGCACTTCATCCAGGTATATAGTAGTAGTTCACATAGAGCTATTACTCTGTGCCCAGCGTTGTGCTGAGGGCTCTCTGCTCTGATGATAGGTAGTAATGTGACAGAGGGTGAGATAGTCGGATGGCATCACTGACTCAATGGACATGAGTTTGAGGAAACTCTGGGAGATAGTGGAGGACAGGGAAGCCTGGGAGTGCTACACAATCCATGGGGTCACAAAGGGTCAGACACGACTTAGCAACTGAACAACGACAACAATGCATTTGGACTTTTTCTGTTATTGTTCTTCTGACAGATGGGAAGGAACCTGTCCAAAGGGGTCTGACTCCATGCTCTAACCAACTCTCAAAGCTTCCTCTCCCTTGGACTTCCCGGGTGGTCCAGTGGCTAGGATTCTGTGCTCCCGATGCAGGGGCCCCCAGGTTTGACCCCTGGTTGAGGAACTAGATCCCACTGCAGTAAGAGTTCGGGTGTCACAAGTAGAAGATCCTGCATGCTGCAACTAAAAAGATCCTGCATGCCAATGCTAGGACCTTACACAGCCAAAGAAATGAATAAGGAAAAACAAATGTGTATTAAACAAACACAAACTTCCTCTCTCTTAATCTGGGGACTAGGAGGGCAAATTTGTGGCTGTCCCTGGGAGCCCCAGGAGGAAAGAGCTCCGAGCACCAAGCCCTCTCTTATACAGGTCATTGAGATTAGCTGCCATCTGACCCACTGAAACAGTCCTGACTAAGGTCATCTGGCAAAGAAGACACCTATGCCCCTGAAGAGGGAAGTCACTCTGTGGGAAGGCAGACATCACATGTGGCTTGGGCGGGAAGCCATGCTCTCCCCCAACTGTGCCCCCACCTTCTGGCATCATTCCCATTTCAGGGATCAATAACTGAGCTCCTGGTATGAACCTTGGGGCCAGCAACAGCCAGGCTGGGAGCTATGGAAGTGGGATTGGCTTTAGAATCCAGTGAGCTCTGGGAATCTCAGGCTATTCTAGAAGAGACCTCAAGAGGGAGACGCTGGGCCTCTTTACCAATAAATGCATGCGGGTGCATGACAGATGGTTTTTAAAAGAGCAATCACAGGACTTCCCCGGCAGTCCAGTGGTTAAGACTTCACCTTCCAATGCAAGTGAGTGTGGGTTCGATCCCTGGTCGGGGGGCTAAGATCCTAAATGCCTTGTGGCCAAAATGAACATAAAATAGAAGCAGTATTGTAACAAATGTAATAAAAACTTAAAAAAAAAAACCCCACATGCTGAGCTGTGACCAGTAGGTCATTCTCCAGGCTGGACAGGTGGGCTATGGATATGTATGTGTACATCCATGTTATTATTGCCAGTTTTCTCTGAGGAGTAGAATTAGGTAATGGCAGGCTTTTTTTACTTTTATACTTCCATTTTGTTTTAATTTTTGAAACAATAAGCATGCATTACTTTTGTAATAAATAACATTCAGAATGTCAGAAACGTACATATGAAGAAAAGGCAGCCGGACGCGGAGGCGCGCGCCTGTAATCCCAGCTACTCGGGAGGCTTAGGCTGGAGAATCGCTTGAGCTCAGGAGTTCTGGGCTGCAGTGCGCTATGCCGATCGGGTGTCCGCACTAAGTTCGGCATCAATATGGTGACCTCCTGGGAGCGGGGGACCACCAGGTTGCCTAAGGAGGGGTGAACCGGCCCAAGTCAGAAACGGAGCAGATCAAAACTCGCATGCTGATCAGTAGTGTGATCGCGCCTGTGAATAGCCACTGTACTCCAGCCTGGGCAACATAGCGAGACCCCGTCTCTAAAAAAAAAAAAGAAAAGAAAAGGCAAAAAATAATACAAAAAAACTGCTTTAGAGTAAATATGATGAACGTTAAATGTCCAAAGCATATAGAATAATGTTACAAGCCCTTGGAAGAACAATGGTCACACCACAGTGGGAAATAGTACATAAACAGATAGATTATAGACAAGTACAAACAAATAGCTCATTTGATCTCATTTATAAGCTAAGATGTGTAGCATTAAACAGTAGGAATGTCAGATTTTCCACCTTTCAGGATTTTTTTTTTTTTTTTTTTGGTCGCACAGCTTGCAGGATCTTAGGTCCCCTTAGTTACCTGACCAGGGATTGAACCCAGGGCCTTGGAAGTGAAAACATAGTGTTAACCATGAAAGAATTCCCTAAGATTTTTACAAATGGTAACAGGACTGGGAGTGAGTCAGGCACATCCTTCCCCTGCTCACGGGAGAGGACATTAGATCAACATGTTTGGATAACAATTTGCTGCTAGTACTCAAGGACCTTGAATTGTTCAAGGATCTAATCATGAGAAGAGAACCAGAAAATGCAAACCATGGGACATTTACAAATATCCCTGAAACATTTACAAATATCCTGGAGGGACATTTATAAGATGACTGGCCTGGATCCTCCCAAAACATTGAAGTCAGGAAAAACTACGAAGTCAGAGACAGGTCCCAGATTACAGAAGACAAGAGAGACCCAACTAAATGCCGTACGTGCTTCTGGATGGACTTTGGATCTAAAAGAGAATAACTTCTAACAGACATTATTGAAACGGTTGAGGAAGTTTGAATGTGGGCTCTATAATAGATAACATTGCACCTGTATTCCATTTCCTAAATACGATAATTGGATTGTGCTCTTGTGAGTGAATGTCTTTTTACTTAAGAGATGGATGCTGAAGGGCTGAGAGAGTCTTGTGATGTCTGCAACTCAGATCACTGAGCAAAATATATATATTTAGATAGAGATATAGAATATATATAGACAGAGATGTCAACAGAGAACATGAGAGAGAAAGCAAGGATGGCAGAATCTCGACAGTTGGTGAGTCTGGGCAAAGGATACATGGGAATTTAATTGGACTATTTTTGGTGTAAAATTTTATTTATTTGTTTTTGGCTGCACAGCATGGCATACAAGGATCTTAGTTTTTGTTTGTTTGTTTACTTTTTGGTCATGCCCCCAGCATGAGGGATCTTAGTGTCCTGACCAGGGATCAAATTCATGCTCTCTGCATTGGAAGCAGAAAGGCTTAACCATTGGACCACTAGGGAAGTCCCAGCAAGGATTTTAGTTTTCATATAGTTCCCTGACTGGGGATCAAACCCACATCCCCTGCACTGGAAAGTGAAGTCTTAACCACTGGATACCCCAGGAAAGTCTCCCTATTGAACTTTTCTTGCAGCTCGTCTTTAGGTTTGAAAATGCACAGAATAAGTTGGAGGAGAAGTGTTAAAGGTCAAGTGAGTCCAGCGGCACAGCCCATTCTCAACTCAGGCTTCTGAGTGACAGGCAGGATGTACAACCTGGTGGGGCTGACCCTGGCACTGGTTCCAGCACCCCCCCCAGCTTGCTCCTGTTCTCCTCTGTCCTTCAGGTCCCAGCCCTCAGCACTTCCGGGCTGGGGACCCTTTGCAGACCTGTCTGGGGGGTTCATGCCACGTGCTGCTACTGCGCCCTGGTTTCACTCCAGACCCTGAGCCAGTCCTTTCTCCTCAACCCCTCATCCCACGGCCAGGATGAGGCCAAACTGGGACCTTAATCTCAGCTCTCCCTCTGCCTGTGATCTTTTGCCCTCGTCTACCCCTGCATGTTGCCCTGGGACCACTTCCTCACTGGGCTTGCCTGTCTTCCTCCCTAACATTGGAGGCTTGTGTCTTTTCCGGCAAGTGTTGCATGGGCCGCCACAGCCTGGAAGATCATGGAAGCCCCCAGAGGTGGGGGTCTCCTGGGAGAAGCTGGGAGCACCCCATCCCAAATCTGAGGCCCTGCTTCTGCCACCCCAGTGCAGGCCCTGTGGAAGCCCAGGGCATGTGGAGGGTCTGTTTGATTTTATTTTTTCAAAAACCAGCAACACCCAACGTCAGCAGCAGTTGTTCTCCTTAACCTCAGGCCACATGCTCTGCTATTGAAGTGGTTAGCTGAGCTTGACCTTGGGGCCCTTCCAGTGAGTGAGAGCCTGCCTGGATAAGGAAATAAAGTGGGGTCCTTGGGTAGGGGCAGGGGGACCAGGGCGTCTTGCAAATAACACACAACACAAACAAAACCAGAGTTTCTGGGAAAAGATGGCAGAGTACACAGGTCGTGGCCCTTTCCCTCTGAGAGACCGAAGCCAGCTGCCTGTCAACTCTTTGATGTTTTCCAGGCAGCCACTCCCTGACTGCCCAAAGGAGGGACCATTGGCCTTCCATGGCCCTAGCTTTTGGGAGTGAAGGTCAAAGATTTTAGAATCAAAGAATTCAGAGAAATCATGGAAGCCAAGAATTCAGTCCTCATTTTAGAATTCTCACTTTCGTTAGAATTCTTAAATATTAGATTCAGAATCTCTTATAGCTGGACTTCCCTGGTGGTTCAGTGGTTAAGACTCTACACTTCCATTACAGGGGTTCGATCCCTGGTCGGGGAACTAAGATCTCAAGTGCCACATGGAAAACAAAAAACAAAACAACAAAATCACCAACCTCTTATGGCTGGAAAGTGATTAGACAGACGGGCAAATAGTTTTTCTACTCCATGCACCACACTCTCAGATACCCTAACTGGTACTCTGACCAGCGCCAGCGGCTAAAGGAACCTGGAAGCGAGGCTGGGATACCCAGGATGGCAAGGAGGCCTACATACTGGGTCTAGCTGCTCTCTGGTGAGAGCCATGCCCAACTGGAGCCCGCACATACCTGGCATCACTCCCTGCAAGTGTTCAAAACATGCTTTGGTGCTAGCTGGGATGGAGAGCAAAATGCTGCTCCCAGGAAGGGGTGGGCAAAAACTCCAGGTCTCTGTGACATCTCTGCAAAGGTTCAGGGCCTTTCCCCATGGGCACTGAAGGTGTTTAAACACACCTGAGGAGGCAACATGGGTGGGAGAAATACCCGAATCTGCTATGTGACCTAAAATAGCTTGCTAACCCTCTCTGGGGTCGTGTGCTCTCTCTTATAAAATCAGCTTTGAGAAGGCCTCACTGACCCACTAGAAGTCTACAAAGTCTAGCCTGGTGATGAGGTCCAAGCACCATAGATTCATGTTGTCTGGGTTCAGATCCCAGCTTTACCACTTATGGGTATGAGGTCTGGGCAAGCTGACACTTCTGTGTCTCGATTTCCTCCCCCTGTAAACTGGGGACAATAGTGGCACATCGCTGATAGAGTTTTCACAAAGCCTAAATGTGCGTATATGTGTATAGATAAATATGTGTATGTGGGCTTCCCAGGTGGCTCAGTGGTAAAGAATTTATCTGCCAATGTAGAAGACTCCAGTTCCAACCCTGGGTTGGGAAGATACCCTGGAGAAAGAAATGGCAATCCACTCCAGTGTTCTTGCCTGGAGAATCCCATGGACAGAAAAGCCTGGTGGACTATAGTCCATGGTGTTGCAAAGAGTCAGACAAGACAGCAACTGAGCACGCATGCATATGTGCATATGTAATATGTTTATTGTAAATTATATGTCATTT
Source organism: Neotragus pygmaeus (assembly GCA_006410875.1). NCBI lineage: Eukaryota > Metazoa > Chordata > Mammalia > Artiodactyla > Bovidae > Neotragus > Neotragus pygmaeus. Next base: position 2,672 of record SJYV01045391.1, on the reverse strand, counting down.
AACCTAACGTCTGTAATATTATCATACTATGATATGATTATATCTATATCACTTAGAAGAGTGCCTGACACATACTCAGCACACTTTAAGCATTAGCTGTTATCATCATTGTTGGTATTTCATCACCTCGACGGAAATGATGTGTTTACCCACAATAAGACAGGAGAGACTCACAGATGTGTTAAGTGTCTTTACTTTTGGCTGAGATGTGTGTCAGTTCAGTGTGGAAACAGTGGATTTGCTCCTGCTGGTCCAAACCTCTGACTGGCAGTTCCACATGGCTTTCCTTAATTTTTTTTTTTTTAATGTAGAGATCTATTTCTGAATGTAGGTTGTTTGAGAGACCAGAATTTTTAAAACGTGAAAGAGGGCCACTTAGCGGAATCCAACCCAGTGAGATGACCCTTAAATTCACACAAATATTTCTGCATGAGGATGTTCACTGTAGCATTATTTTTAACCCTAGAAAAATGGAAAGCATATAACTTTACTCTGAAACAGAATAATAGAGGAGTAAATCTTGGTCTTATCTCATGCCAGTAACAACAATGGTGGAGCTCTCCAGTTTGTTGTCATGAAAAGATGCTGATGTGTCAAGAGGTTAAACGATTTCAGCCGAGCATTTTTAGCATTTTGCGGTTTTCGAGTAGCCTATGTGTAGTGTGATTCCATGAAAAGCATGCACGTTTTACATTAAAAGAAGTATACAAATGTGCATGGTCGTGTGTATACATAGGGTTACAAAACAGTCTGACAGGATATTCAACAACTTCATAAAGTTGTGCTTCTAAGTGGTAGGTTTACTGCTGATTCTTCTTTTAGCTCATCTGCTTTTGCTCACTTTCAAAAATTAACACACTTCACTTGTATAGTAAAAGTTTTTAACTTATAGGGGACAAAGTAAAAGTGACCAAAGAGCTGGTTCCTGCCGTACCTGGAGAACTCCAGGTCCCTTGGTGGCTGAGTCCCAGTCCTGTCCCAATTCCCCTAGATCTTTGCCGGTCGGGTGATCTCATTCCTCTCCTCTCAGGGCTGGTTTTCTGAGGATCTCCTCAGGGCACTGTGCTGAGCGTCTTGTGTTCGTGATACTATCATATCTTTAAGATCTTCCTTTGAGGCAGGAATGATTTTTCCCATTTTATAGACGAGGAAGCTGAGAGTCACAGAAGTTAAGCTACGTGCCCATGGTCACACAGCTGAAAGGCATTGGAGCCAAAACCGAATGTACTGGACTCTAAAGCGCTTGCCTGTAACGATCGAGTGGTCCTCTCTGCCTCCTCTGAACTCTGGCTGGAAGTCACTGCCAGCCCTTCTCTGCACAGGCAGTACAGGCCGGGGTACATAGAGTCCTTTTTTTTTAGACTCTTTTTTCTTTTTTTTTTTTACTACAGTTTATGTGCTCCCAGCCTGGCAAAGAATTCCCAACATACTGTCTGAATTTTAGGGAGTTGAGTTGGTAAATACTGATGATGGTAGAGTCAATATCCATGTCTCTCTTGGAGCACAGTGACATATAGTCTCCAATGTTTGGCTTGGGCATGTAACCACCCAAAGTGGAGGCTGCCTTTTCCACCCTCTTTTACAATTAAAAATGGCCATGTGACCAAGTTAAGGAATATAAATAGAAGTGTTGTGCTAGGGCTTCCTTAAGAGAAAGCTGGCATAGACCCTTTGCCCTTTCCTCTTCACTTCACTTCTCCTACCTCCTGGCTGGGATGCAGATGTGTTGACTGGAACTAGAGCAGCCATATTGGACAATGAAGGGCATTTGTGAATGGACCCACTGTTTAAGATGGGGTGTAGGTCCTAGATATAAGGAAGCTGGATCCCAGACACTGTGACTCAGCTCAGCTTGGGATCCTTCCTTCAGACTTTTCCAGATAAGGCAAATAAATATCTTTCTTGTTTAAGCTACTGTTTGGTCACACACAGCTGAATATGTCCTAATTAATTCACTCACTGATGACTCTCTTTACCAGAATTTGGACTGGGTTTTGGGAACAAAGACAAATCAGACATGAGCTTTATCTTCTTGACACTCACAGTTTGAGGGGGAGACAAAGATGAAATAGATAATCCCAGGACAACTCTAGTTTCAGTTTCATACAATAGGCAGTCAATTGTTCATATAGTCAACTCTTGCCAAGAGATGGGCCTTCTGCTCAACACCAGGCACTGTACTGGGTGCAAGAACACAGATGCCGCCAACCCTCAAGGGGGCCCCGGCTGAGAACACACACCACGACCCTGGAGACTTCTTTGCATTCAGAGTAGTAGCCTCTGACTCAGTGCCTCTGGAATGTGGTTCCTGGCCTCCTATCAGTCTGGGTCTGCAATTAGTGAGTCTGAGAAGGCGGCTGGGGCCGGGGAACTGGCTTGGTTCAGGCTGGGGCAGCCTTTCAGACGACCTGCCTCATTGCCCTGTGTGCATATTTTGCTTGGGAAGAGAGGGTGGAGGTGAAGTGAGCACCTTTAAAGGATGCTTGTGTGCAGACACGTGTGTGTTTGAGGGTGTGTGTATACATACATATGCACATGTTTGTAGGCGTACATGAGATATGTGGTGTGTGCTAACAGGCTTTTGCGTATGTATACATAAAATACTTATTTAACTTATATGCAGAGTACATCATGAGAAACGATGGGCTGGAAGAAGCACAAGCTGGAATCAA
>SJYV01045390.1:0-29641 GCA_006410875.1 Neotragus pygmaeus | reverse complement strand
GGAAAAACCATAGCCTTGACTAGATGGACCTTAGTCGGCAAAGTAATGTCTCTGCTTTTGAATATGTTAGAAAAGCATTTTCCCAAGGTCTGAAGTGTTTTATTTAAGGAAGACATAAATTCAATATCTGTTGATTCTAACTAAAATTGCCCCCATCATATACGTAAATATTTAAGCTAGGAAAAACAAAATATCATAAATCCTCAGGTTAAGAGATATAAATCTCACTAATTAACATTATGTATAAGATTCATTAGTTCCCTCAATGCTATCCCACATCTATAANTATACGTAAATATTTAAGCTAGGAAAAACAAAATATCATAAATCCTCAGGTTAAGAGATATAAATCTCACTAATTAACATTATGTATAAGATTCATTAGTTCCCTCAATGCTATCCCACATCTATAAGTGTTTTATAGTAAGTAACATATCAAGGAGATATTAATGGGAACTTCTAAAATGAAGGCAGGAGGTTCTGTGATTCAAAGAATTTGGAAAATGATGGGCTGAAGAGTATGAAAATGCTTTCTTTACTCAGAACACATCATGCATTTTGATTCTCTAAAAAAAAAAAACCAAGGCTCCTTTCACAGATTTTTTTCTTGGATCAATGTTCAGTAAAACATTTAGGATAATGCTGGTCTATTGGTGCCTGGATACTGCCAACAACAGGTAATTAGATTTGGCAGTGTGGTGCCTATTAAATCTTTTTGTAGCTCTGATTCAGAACTTCCATTTTCTGAACTGGATGCAAAAGCTGGCAAATTTAGAGGAAAAAAAACAAATCCATTTAGGAAGATACACTCTGGGATTTTGTATTAGAGATCTTACACAAAATACAAACTCATTTTTAAAATTAACCAAGAAAAGTTACATTAATATCAGAAGTAGAAGAAAAATGAAAAGCATCTACAATTTGAGCCATCTAATTTTATGGGAAATCAGGAACAGTTAATATTTATATAAGAAATGGAGAATTTTTGAATGTGCATATTGTAGGAATCAGATTTGTGAAATATATCACTTTTTTTTTTCTGCTCAGAAAGGTGGAACTAGGCTGGGTTGTTAGTACTACTGAGTTGACTCAGGGGAGGAAAGCTCTTTGGGGACCTAACGTTATCCCCTGAACCCAACTGATGGAATCTTTAATTGTACTGGCTTTTGCGTCTAATAATCTGGGAAATCTTGTGTATATGGACATTTTCANTGACTGAGTGACCTCACTTTCTGTCTTCTTTCTTCCCCCTGACCTGTGCCTGACCTGACCTGATTAAAACAATCATCTTCTGCAAGGCCCAACCACACAAGACCTAAGCTTGCCAGTTCCTTACTGGTTTCCAGTATATTACTTCTCATTCAAGCAGTACACAGAGAGGTGTAGAAACAATTTTTAGGTACTCAACAGTGATTTAAACCTAGAAAATGTTCATTAAAATAGACATAGTATAGTCAGAACCTCAGATTTTAGAATCTATTCATTAAAAGTCTATTTATTTTTGTTTATGATTCCTTCTATTCTCTGAAAAATTAACTTATCCTGTGCCAACATACATAATTTTTAAAGTTGGCTTTGTTATTGCAAAAACCACACATGATCATTGCAGAAAGGTAGAAAATATGGATTTAAAAAAACATTCATTTTCCTATAGCCTATTATATATTTTTTAGAGTATTTTCCCAGTATTTTTTCTGTTTAAAAGTATATTGCATAAATTAGTAGAATCATACTTTCTTCTGTCATAGATATTTTGTCATAATTATTTTCTCATAACATTTAAAACTCTTTAAAGGATAGTTTCAATGGTTGAAAACCATCTTCTCACAGGTCTATCACACTAAAGGTTACTATAAAGTTGGATAGTAAGGTTGCTTTCAGTTTTCTCTATTGTTAAGAATATTCAAATAGTTTTATAAGTAAATCATTTTTACATTCATGATTATATAGAGNCAATGGTTGAAAACCATCTTCTCACAGGTCTATCACACTAAAGGTTACTATAAAGTTGGATAGTAAGGTTGCTTTCAGTTTTCTCTATTGTTAAGAATATTCAAATAGTTTTATAAGTAAATCATTTTTACATTCATGATTATATAGAGAGGCTGCTGCTGCTGCTAAGTCACTTCAGTCATGTCCGACTCTGTGCAACCCCATAGACGGCAGCCCACCAAGCTCCTCTGTCCCTGGGATTCTCCAGGCAAGAATACTGGAGTGGGTTGCCATTTCCTTCTCCATATAGAGAGGTTGTATCAAATGAAATAGTACTACGAGGCCAAAGGCAATGAATTATTTCTTTCAGTTTTAATATTTTGTATATTTTAGTCATGTAGTATCAGAACAATAATTTTAGGCCACATAATTTTCAAAACCCTTGATAACTGGCTTACAAATAATAACTGTATGTAAGTGACCTCATTCAGTTTGATTAGCAATATACAAAATTTTATATTGCAAATATAGGAAATTTCGGGGGGCGCCAGATGTGAGTGGAAATAAACAAAGCTCAGGTATTTCAGGTTATTTCATTAAGATAGTAATATTTTTGGTTGAGGCAAGTTACATCTGATATGAAATCTTAGTGTGTTACATTTCCGAGAGGATCCTGAGCAGAGGTGAAGGAGGGGCAGGCAACATGGCCTCAGGCTGCAAGGTAGCAATCATTGTTGATGCTCCATCCAGGGTCCCTGGGCATTCACCCCCACACCTACAACTTTCTGCCTGAGGGCTTTTATTTAGGAAACTGGAGCACCTTGGCCAAAGAGCTTTACAAAAAGGTGTCAAAGTGCTCCCTCCCCTGGAGTCATTCTTTAATCAATGACAAAAGACTTGCCTGCCTGCCCTTGGTTGGATGGATAACTGTGAGGTTTGATCTGAGCCCAAGGGAGTCATGTATTTGATAGGGCACCTTTAGCTACTTCCTTTCCCTCTTTGTGTGTGTGTGTGTGTGTGTGTGTGTGAGCGTAGATCTTTTTGATAACCTATCAGTTGAGTAAAGAGTTGAAGAAGACAACAGGATGAACCTCATTTATATATTGATTTATTCTCCCACCCATCAGCATTTGGGTGATGCCCAGGTTCGTGCTATGGGAACACTATTCAAATACTTTTCCGCAGTCTCCTAGTACACCTGTATTCCTCTCATGCTTACATACCTCTTCTGCTAGATGGCAAGTTCCTTGATTATGGAAAAGCGATCCTACAGGCTGGGGAGGGAGACTAGTTAGGAATGGGTCCCAAGACTCCCTTGCTGTTGATACCTTCCACCCCTCCAGACTTCTGGATTCTGGACTTTCCTCCAGTCCCCCAGGAGGATGCTGTTGGCCTACCTGGAGCCCTCGTTCCTGACCTGCCCCTAGTGAACACTATGGGAACTGCTGGCATTCTGGCCTCCATGTGTACACAAGCTAAGTCTCCAGGGCAAAGACTTTGATGGAGTCCTGACCTCGCTGGCCAGTGGGGGCTAACAAACAGGTGCTATCACAGGGGCCCTGAAATGGGAGACTGGGCTGGCTGGCATCCTCTGAATGGGAGAAACTGGGCTTTGCAGCAGGGACCTTGGAATTCTAGCACCAGGCCCAGCAGGGAGAGGAAGAATTTGATCTTCCAAATGTCAACATGTATTGAGGATTTACAATAAGACAGACATTGGCTCTGACAACTTTTTGCTCACTAAAGCAGATATCAACAAACTTCCAGAAAAGGGCCAGATTATAAGTATTTTAAGCTTTGTGGACCAAAGGGTCACAACCACTCAACTCTGTTATCCTGAACCAAAAAAGCTACAGACAATACACACACAAAAAGGTGTGGCCCTGCTTCCATTCAATTTTATTCATAGATGCTAGAATTTAAATTTCTTATCAAAATGTGATAAAATATTCTTCTTCACTCCCTCTCAATGCTTTACAAATGGTAAAACAGATCTTACCTTGCATATTTTACAGTTAAAGGTGGTGGGATGTAGTGTGGGCCCCTATACTCCAGTGATTCGGAGCATGGCTTCTGGAACCAGACAACCTGGGTTTGAGTGAGTTCTGCCATTTGCAAGCAGTATGACATTGGGCGATGCACTTAACATCACTGGGGAAAGATCACTACTGTGGAGGATTGTTGAGAGGGTTACTTGATCAGTGAAGTTCAAATAAAACATGTATAATAAATACTATGAAGACTATGAAGCATTTATACTCATTGTCTTGGCATAGTTACATGTAAACCCCACCAAGATCACACAGGTCAGGTACCAATGTTTTAGCGGAGAACATGGTCAGTGGTAGGTCAAGCTTCAGCTGGCCCCAGCTCCACAGTATTTTCTAGGTGCACCCAACTGCCACTTCTGTCCCTGTGGTTATTCAGTTGCTAAGTCCTGTCTGACTCTTTGTGACCCCATGGATTACAGCAGGCCAGGCTTCCCTGTCCTTCATCATCTCCTGGAGTTTGCTCAAACTCCTGTCCATTGAGTGGGTGATGCCATCCAACCATCTCATCCTCTGTCGCTCCATTCTCCTCCTGCCTTCAGTCCTTCCCAGCATCAAATGAGTCAGCTCTTCACATCAGGTGGCCAAAGGATTGGAGCTTCAACTTCAGCATCAGTCCTTCCAATGAGTATTCAGGATTTATTTCATTTTGAATTGACTGGTTGGATCTCCTTACTGTCCAAGAGACTCTCAAGAGTCTTCTCAAGCACCACAATGCAAAAGCAACAATTTTTCAGTCCTCAGCTTTCTTTATGGTCCAACTCCCACATCCATACATGACCACTGGAAAAACCACAGCTTTGACTATATGGATCTTAGTCAGCCAAGTGATGTCTCTGCTTTTTAATAAGCTGTCTAGATTTGCCATAGCTTCTTTACAAGGAGGAACTGTCTTCTAATTTTCTGGCTGAAGCCAACGTCCACAGTGATTTTTGAAGCACAAGAAAGTCATATCTGTCACTGTTTCCATTGTTTCTCCATCTATTTGCCATGAAGTTATGGGACCAGATGCCATGATCTTAGTTTTTTTGAATGTTGAGTTTTAAGCCAACTTTTTCACTCTCCTCTTTCATCCTCATCAAGAGGCTCTTTAGTTCCTCTTTGCTTTCTGGCATTAGAGTGGTATACCTGCATATCTGAAGTTGTTGATATTTCTCCTGACAATCTTGATTCCAGGTTGGGATTCATCAGCCCTGCATTTCGCATGGTATATTCTACATTGAAGTTAAATAAGCAGGTTGACAGTATACAGCCTCAACATACTCTGTTCCCAACTTTGAACCAGTCTTTTGCTTCATGTTCTGTTCTAACTGTTGCTTCTTGATCTGCATACAGGTTTCTCAGGAGACAGCTAAGGTGGTCTGGTATTCTCATCTTTTAAAGAATTTTCTACAATTTATTGTGATTCAGACAGTCAAAGGATTTAGTGTAACCAATGAAGCAGATGTTTCTGTGGAATTCCCTTGCTTTCTCCATGATCCAACCAATACTGACAATTTGATCTCTGGTTCCTCTGCCTTTTCTAAATCAAGCTTGAACACCTGGAATTTCTTGATTCACATACCACTGAAGCCTAGCTTGAAGGATTTTGAGCATTACCTTGCTAGCATATGAAACGACCACAATTGTAAGGTAGTTTGAACATTCTTTGGCATTGCCCTTCTTCAGGATTGGAATGAAAATTGACCTTTTAGAGTCTTGTGGCCCCTGCTGAGTTTTCCAAATTTGCTAGCATATTGAATGCAGCACTTTAACAGCATCATCTTTTAGGATTTGAAATAGCTCAGCTGGATTTCTATTACCTCCACTAGGTTTGTCTGTAGTAATGCTTCCTAAGGCCCACTTGACTTCGCATTCCAGGATGTCTGGCTCTAGGTGAGTGACCACACCAACATGGCTATCTGGCTCATTAAGACCTTTCTTGTATAGTTCTGTATATCCTTGCCACCTCTTCTTAATCTCTTTTGGTTCTGTTAGGTCCTTGCCATTTCTGTCTTTTATTGTGCCCATCTTTACATGACATGTCTCCTTGGTATCCCTAATTTTGTTGGAGAGATCTCTAGTCTTTCCCATTCTACTGTTTTCCTCTATTTCTTTGCCTGGTTCACTTAAATTGTCTTTCTTATGCCTCCTTGCTATTCTCAAGAATCTGCATTCAATTGGGTATATCTTTCCCTTTCTCCTTTGCCTGTCACTTCTCTTCTTTTCTCAGCTATTTGTAAGGCCTACTCAGACAACCATTTTGCCTTCTTTCATTTATTTTTCTTTGGGATGGCTTTGGTCACTGCTTCCTGTACAATATTACAAACCTGTGTCCATAGTTCTTTAGGCACTGTGTTTACCAGATCTAATCTCTTGAAGCTATTTGTCAAGTCTACTGTATAATAACAAGGGATTTGATTTAGGTCATACATGAATGGCCTAGTGGTTTTCCCTACTTACTTCAATTTAATCATGAATTTTGCAATAAGAAGCTGATGATCTGAGCTACAGTCAGCTCCAAGTCTGGTAGTTGAAATTAATGGATCATAATATACTGCTGCATGGGAGAAACATGAGGGAAAATCCCTATATTCCCAACTACAGCTAAATTATATGGTAACCGAGTGTATTTGTGCACTAGCCTGGGATTTTGCCACCACTTTTAATACCACTTCTATGGCAAAGCCAGGTTCAGTTTCTGGCTTACAAACCAATAATTGGGAAACATTCTAGTCATAAGAACAGGCTATAATAGAGCTGCCTTGTGGGCTATTAAGAAAACAGGAATAAAAACAGTTGGGAAGAAATAAAATTCTCACAATTTGGGATAGAATGTATTTCATGAAATGATAAGTACTATACAGCTAAACTTCATTAGGAAACAATAAGTGAAAGCTTAGACAACTCTTTCATTGACATACTGAAACTGCAGCTCAAGAAGATGGCTTTAAATGCCCCTTCCTTCACTCACTCCGTTTCCAGCTGTGACTAGCAGTAGTTTTCAGCAAAACAGCTAACTGTTGCACAATAAATATAAGTCAAATGGCTAAGTAATAATTAGGGAAGCATTCATTCCTGTTTCTAAGATGTGCCCGTGGCTGGGGCTCAGGTTTAGTTTCACAAGTTTTCCTTAACATGTGGAGCCAAGTCAGAAAAAATCACTTACATAAAGGGTTGGCCCAAGCACTGAAGTGCAAAAAGATGACTCCAAGCTCCCTTGCCTTCCACCCTGCTGATCTCCTTGCAATTTACCACTAAACATCATTATCATGCTCTTTCCAAACTAAGCACACTATGGGAGGCTACATCAAAGACTGCACATTAAAATAGCTCAAAGAATCCATAGCCCACTACCCCTCCCTCCTCCCCAGCAGGGCAACTCATGCCACACAGTTCCCAAAGTAGTTAGGCCCATATGAAATAATTTTGGACATCTCTGGGGTTTATCCTTTTTGAATGCTGTTCACTGTGACTGCCCTAGGGCACCCACTAGCCAGGAAGCCTATGATGTATCTTATACTTTGGTCCTGATGCCAGTTAGACAGAAATAAGAAATGCTCTTATTCTGCACCTGTTCCAGGGAGAATGGCTGAGTTTGAAGGAGCTAGGGAGAACATCTGCAGAATCAACAAAATTCTGTGATTTGGTGTCTTAATATAAGGAGCCAAATAAGTTGTGGTGACAGGTGAGACAGTTAGGTAAATTCAACCCGATCAGATTTAATATCCAACAACAAAACATGGTAGGTCTTGAGACTACGAAAGAAGCAATATTTCACCAAGTTCCAAAATGTTAAAATTACACAGAAAGGGTATTTACACTTACATAGAAGCAAAACTATGTTAAATCCAGTTGTGTGATGAATGGATGGAGGTAATCTGCAGCGTTATTGAAGAAAGGATTAGTTACTATACATAATTTGACTCCAGGGAGTTCGGCTCCAGGACCACACCCTAGCCACCGACAGCAGTAGCTTGGCATATAGCACTAGATTCCTGAGAAGGACTTGGCTGAAACTGCGGGTTGTTCGAAACCTCCAGCAGGCTGAGAAGGCGACCCCCAGATTTCAAGGGATAAAATAAATGACAGTGAGTTCATCTGGGATGTCTACTTCAAGTTTCAACACACAGTTGGAATCTTTGCTCTAAAGTCTTCTCAGTAACTGACACTGCATTAGCTTACTGACACTTGCTTGAGCATCTTTCAACCCTGAGAAGCTTTAGAATTGAGAACAGAAATAACCAAGAGATTCAAAAGCACCATATTACTATTTCCTGGTTAAGTCATCTGAACAAATGTGGTACTGTCCTGTCTTGTTAAGAGTTAAGAGAATCTGGCTTGTTAAGTTGATAGTTGTGATTCCCAGATAAAGTATACAAGTGAATGATCAATTTAGTCTTTTTATTTATAATTCATGTGCATATTCAAAATTAAAAAAAACCCTCTGTTTCACCATATTCATATATAAGTTTGGTTTATTAGCTTTGTAAGATTTATTTTGAACCCTGGAAGGTTTTCTTAATAAATTCAGACAGTGCACACACTTTAAGAGAAATTAGTATACATACATATACACATATAATACACGTATATTATACACATACAAATTAAAGTCTTTACCTTTTTGAAGATATTTAAACACTAAAGTGCATACACTGACACACTACTGTTTGAAGGCTGCTAAAACTGAGTGCTCAAATACTCTATATTTTACTTAGAAAATCAGCTTAAAAGCCAGAGGGAAATTAGTTTGAAGAGTAAACTGTAAAGCATTGCACGAGAATTACTTAAACCAAACAACCCCTTGAAGAGGCTTTTCTGGGAGAAAAAAGGGTTCTCAGAGAGGTACAAAGACTTTACATCAATAACTGAAAGAGGATAGCAATCCTACTAAGTGACTCAGCCTGGACCAGGCATGGAACTAAATTTTCACACTGTGTGTCCCTTATCCTCACGAGTATACTCGCGTCTCTGAATCAGCATTCAACAAACTGTCTCTGTGAAAGGCCAGACAGTAAGTATTTTGGGCATTGTGGGGTGTATGGCCATGTTGTAACCCAAATCTGGCCACTACACTGCAAAGGCAGACATGGAGAATAGTAAACAAATGGGCGTGAGCGTGTTGCAAGAAAACTTTTATAGACAAAAACAAGCTCCCAGCTTGTTCCCTTAGGTCATAGTTTGCTGACTTCGGCTGCAAGTGAAGGGCAATTTTACCAATCTTATAGATGAGAAAACTGATTTCAAGTCTGAATGTATGTGCTCCTTAAATTTCATATGCTGAAATCCTAACCCCCAAGGTGATGCTATTAGGAGAAAAGATCTTTGGGAAGTGATTAGGTTAGGAGGGTAGAGTCCTCATGATTGGGATCTGTGCCCTTATACTGATAAATGAGAACTTGGAGAGCTGACCCTCTTCTTCTGATCTGTGAGGACACTTAATACTGAACTTTCTAGTTTCTGGAACTGTGAGATTATACATTTCTATTGTTCAAGGCACTAAATCTCTGATACTTTTCACAGAAGCCCCATGTACTAAGACAAAGAAAAGGTAAATGATTTGATCAAAGTCCTAGAGGCAGTAAAGGCGGAATAGGAACGTGAACCTTGCCTGATTCCATGGTGTCATGTTGCCTTGTAGGGGTCAAGACTTCAATTTCCTGGTCTACAAACCAAATGATCTGAATTCCGATGACCTTTACTACCTCTTCCTCATACTGGAATTAAAAAAAAAATTTTTAGTGCCATGGAACGCTTTTGACAGTCTAGCAAGGCTATGGAATCTCTCTAAGAACAGAGCTTTTAAAAATAAAATACACAGAATTACAAAGGAAATTATTATACTAAAATATGGTTATCAAATGATATACTTTTAAAAAGGCTATAGCAGGCTTCTCAGTTTCAACACTACTGAAATTTGGAAGTGAAACATTCTTTCTTGGGGGAGGGGCTGTCCCGTGCATTGAAGGACATTTAGTAGACATCAGTAGCAGGTCCCCTGCTAGTTGTGTTAAATGAAAATGGCTCCCTATATTGTCAAATGTGACCTGTGTCTCTTACAGACAATCGCTGCCCTATTAACAGATGAGCTTCTTCATTAGCAGGTTCAATGAGGAGATATGGTGGACGGTCTACAAAGCACCCAAACTTTGAGGCAGTGGTGAGCATCATGACATGTTGATAATAACAAAAACTCTAACGTGACATCAGATATATTTGTGGTTTCTGTTGGTGACCAAGTACCAGGCACTGAAATACTACTCTAGCCTGTTGTTTATATTCCTGAGTGAAGAAAATGTTCACTGACAGTCAGAGGTCAATGAAAGTAAAAGCCTAATTCAACCTTACCCACCCCCACTCTGTGCCTCAGTGTAGGTTTATGGAGTCTGTGAATCCTGTTCACAGCATTCTTGGAAATCCGTGAACTTCATGTTGGGAACCTGTCTTCTGGTTAAGACATATAATGAAAATATGACATTAGTAAGTCAGCCTGTACATAATTAATTTTAACAGATCATGAAGATCATTTAATTGAATGTACTATATTACAACAAACTTTTGACTCTCGTAGGGTAAGCAGTTTTCTCAAGGTCAGGCAGTTGCTTAGCAGAAGGCTCAGGATTTGGGCTGCCTTATTTTCAGCTAAGCCACCATCCCCAGGCAACTCACACTGCTTTTCTCATTTGTGTTTCTTACACATATTGCTGACCTCCTAAACACTACCAATTCTCAGATTCCAAATTCCTCTTCAACAATTGGACTTGATTCCTGACCTATGAACCTTAATTGATTGTGGATATTTGAAGAGTTTAAGGAACACGAGACTAAAGATTAATTCTGAGGACTGTAAACAGAGCACTAAGCTGGGTGAAGGGAAGCAGAAGGGAGTGGGGAGGTCAGCTTTGACAGCTTCATTAGGAATCTGGAGTAGGGGAAAGACAGCAGGCTTGGATATACTCAAATATTATTATTGAGTTGGACGAGCTGGAAGCATTAGAGAGGGGAAAGATAATAAAAAATCACTCAGGGATGCCACAAACAAGGGCAGGAGGTAAATGAAATTCTGGATTGACAGGCGGTTGACAACATGACTGTGTCAACAATAGTGGTATCAGCCAAGTCACCCACACTGAATGATACCTGCACAGCCTTGCCATTCAAAGCGTGGGCCACAGATCAGCAGCAGCAGAAGTGCCTAGGACCTCAGAAACAGAGACTCTCAGGCCCAATTCCAGGCCTCGGTCAGAATCCACATTTTAATAGATCTCCAGGTGGTCCACTTTCAAGTCTGAGAAGCACTGCTTCAGAAAATCTGAAGTCCAAGAAACCTGAGAGTTCCCAAGAAGCATGGTTGTACCATTTATAGAAAGTTAAAGGTAAGGTTCTTGTAGGATCTGAAAGGAAATTCAACTTTGATGTAAGTTTCTGAAACCTTTTTTTTTTTTTTTTTTTTTTTTAGTATTCCCATATCCCTTACTACAGTTGAAGGGATGCTAACTGGCTTCAGTTAGCCAGACCGGTAGTTGCTTTGCATAATTTTATGATAAAACACTGAGAAATCTAATAGGATTCCAAAATGTTGATATGACTGGCACAAAGTTTTGTTCTCTAATAAAACTACTCTTTCTTAAAATTTGTTAAAGCAGATGGAATAACAAATTATGGGCGAAAAACCATCAAAGCCGTGGATTATCATAAAAAAGAGGTAGTGAAGTAAATGAGAAAGACAAATATCGTATATCACTGCATATATATGGGACATAGAAAGTACTAGCAATAATACTTGCAGGGTAGCAAAGGAGACACAGACATTTGGGCAACTGTGGAGAAAAAGAGGGTGGGATGATTTGAGAGAGTACCACTGAAATATATAATTACCATATGTAAATAGACAGCTAGTGGGAGTTTGATGTATGAGAGAGGGAAACCAAAGCCAGTGCTCTGTGACAATCTAGAGGGGTGGGATGGAGAGGAAGGTGGGAGGGAGGTTCAAGAGGGAGGGGACGTATGTACCCTTAATACCGATTCATGTTGCTGTACAGCAAAAATCATCACAGTAAAGTCATTATACTCTAAAAACCACAAAAAAAGAAACCCTAGTGAATTTTCTACTTCCACTTCTTCTATTGTCACTTTAGCCATGTGAGGGTCTTACTACTTCCTTCTACCCATTCTCTCCTGTCTTGCAAACTGATTTCTATTATGCATTTCCTTGGATGTTTAACAACACTCATATTATATCCAACCACTCTTCCACTCAGACACCTAATCACCCACCCACTCATCACAATCTCTCTATCCATCCATCCACTCACATGTCAGTTCATCAAGTGCTGACCATCAAGTACCTGGCACCGATAAAATATTGAGATTTTAGATGTTGTCCCTCTTTCTAAGAAGCTTTTATTCTTTTGAGATAGAAATTACAGAGAAATACTTGGCTCTTCTACATCCCTCTCTCATTTCTCAGATCTTACCTAGATCTGATAATCCTGTCAATTCTAGCCTGAAAACATCTTCTGATTTTGAACTTCCCAGCTTCATTGCCATCTTTTCCCTATATTTTATTTTGTATTATTTATCAACTCTCCTTGAAATATTATCTTAGCCTCTGTCTACTATTTCTGGCAAATTCTCTACCTGACTCCACAGTTCCTTTCTAAGGCATGTGTGAGTGCGTGTGTGCTCAGTCGCTTCAGTTCTGTCTGACTCTTTGTGACCCTATGGACTGTAGCTTGCCAGGCTCCTCTGTCCAAGGAAATCTCCAGGCAAGAATACTAGAGGGGGTTGCCATGTCCTACTCCAGGGGATCTCTCCAACCCAGGGATTGAACCTGCATCTCCTGCATTGGCAGGTGGATTCTTTACTGCTGAGCTACTGGGGAAGCCCTCTAAGGCATACATTTCACTACAATATTGTACTAATTAGAGATCTTGAGTGCCTCTCACTTCCCTTATGTAAAGCCCAAGCTCAGTGGCATAGCATTCAACTTCCTTTTCATAATATGACTTCAATTTATCTTTCTAAACTCATTTCCTGCCATGAAAATTCCCCATTCATGATAATATTTCCAACATTCTACCCATACTGTAGCTCCATAGCTCTGGAATATATCACACGACATCATGTTTCTATGCTTTTCATTACACTGTGTTTTACACTTTGAAAGCCACTCGTACTTATCTTATTTCTTAAAAGTCAACTGAAACGTTACCTTTCATGGGCATTAAGTTGTTCCCCAACTTTTGGGGAGGAGTGGAAGAGAAAATTTCAGAGCAGAAGCGACATCGTGCTTATTTTTAACGATGAGAGACATCCCTCTTTTCAATATTCTCACTGGGTTTTGAATCTGACTCGGCTATAACATTTTCCATGTGAGTTACAGGTTGATGTACTCTTGTTTCTAAGCTGACTGTGAGCACCTCAAACACAAGAGCCACTTATTATCACAGCCCACACCAGTGACATGATGACTGATAAACGTTTGCTGAATAAAATAATTTGCATCAAGCTTCTAATAGTTGTCAGTGATCCCTGACCCCTGGAATCAGCTGCTTTGTGTCATCTTCATTTGGGCAACTTGCTTCTAACTATTAGAATATGGCAATGTTGGGGAGGTATCATCCTTGTGATGAGGTTGTAAAAAGTACAATTTTTATCTTGAGAGCAGACTGTCTCTATGGACTTCTTGGAATGCATGTTTTGATGAAGTGAGCAGTCTTTGGGAGGCCCACATGACAAAGAACTGAAGGTAGTCTAAGGCAAACAGCCAATGAGGAACTGAAACCTTCAGTCCATCAAACCTGGAGGAGCTGAATCCTGCCAATAACTACCACTGTGTGAGTTTGAGAGTGCATCCTTCCCCAATCTAACTTTTAAATGAGTCCTCAAGCCAAGCCAACCCTTTGGGGGTTGAGGCAGAGGCTCTGAGGCAGAGGACCTACATCTTGTGTGTGGGCTCAGCTGTTTCAGTCCTGTCTGACGCTATGCGATCCCATGGACTGTAGTCTGCCAGGCTCCTCAGTCTTTGCGATTCTCCAGGCGTGAATACGGGAATGGGATGCCATGCTCTCCTCCAGGGGATCTTCCTGCGGCAGGCAGGATCAAACCCGTATCTCCTGCATTGGCATGCAGATTCTTTACCACTGAACCACCGCGGAAGCCACATTTATACCTTAGTCAGGTTTAAACTGTTGACCCACATAACTGTGAAATAAGAAAATCTGTGTTATTTTATGCCACTAAGTTTGGAAATAACTTGTTATGGCAGCAAAAGATAACTAATACAAAGAGAGAACTAAGCTGTGTGGCTTGATAAATAACAATCACTCGAGAATATTTATGGATGATCCTGCATGCTGGGTTAAAAATGAGTAGGAAAAAGTCTTTTTTAAGGTGAGATTTCCTTAAGGACTCCTAATGCTGGATTTTTACACACAGTGCACCCATGCTGGAAAGAATAATCCTTTGGAACAAAGGTCAAGATACTTCAAAGAGGGATCTCACACTTAGCAACACTCCCTATCTTTCTTTCCAGTTTGTCAAGTGTTTATAACCTGAGGAGCCCAGTGCAGGCTGGGTCAGGTCATGGAGGCTTTGTAATCACATCAGAAGTGAAGGAAGCCACCAGGAGACTTCCTGCTGTGAGGGAGTGGAGACATCTAGCTAGGGCAGCTGCTTCCTCTGGAGGCTCTGTCTTCTCTCTGATCTCCTCCTGTACTGCTCTTAAGATATAATTGCTCTGCTGATTTAGCTTCAACTAGATTATGTGGCTGGCACACACTAGATGTTTAGTAAACATTGGTTGAATAAATGAATAAATAAATAGATAAACAAATTTAAGCTCCTTAAAACCAGGGCCATATTTTGTATTTTTTCTTATTTTTCAAAAGTACCAAATGCATGGTAATTGCCCAATAAATTCTTGTTGTCTGACAGGTTGGATGGTAACAACAAAAAGATTTTTTTTTAATCTGTAATTTTTTTTCTTTTCTTAAAAAAATTTAATTTTATTTATTTTAACACCAAAAATATTTTGTATTGGGATATAGCCAAATAACAAAGTTATGATAGTTTCATAGGAACAGTGAAGAGACTCAGCCGTATGTATACATGGATCCATTCTCCCCCAAACCATCCTCTCCCAAAAAGGTTTTTAAATGCTACAAGTTTTAACATGAGAAAACATTTCACTTTCCTAATAAGACAAAGAGATTTCTTATGCTTTAAAATGTCTTTGGGATGAAAATTTAAGAAGCTCCATTTATTACCTTAGGAAAAGTCCCAACTTTGGCATTTCAGCTGTGTAAGGATGTTGACAACAAATAATGCAAAACATTGTGGTGATACATTAGAGACCATTTGGAACTAATCTTCGCATAGTTATTTTAAGTATATTTACCTAATGAAGATTAGGCTTAACTGCATTTGATTGCCATATAGAAGATAACTAAAATGGGAGAAGGATATTTTCCTAGAGTGGAGTAGTTGGTTGACTGATTACAAACCAAAACCACCCAGATTCCAAGGGAATGGGGTTTTGCTTGACTTCACGAAGGAGGAAGACAAAAACCAAACTGTAACTCAGATCTCTCTGATGTTGGGTAAGGGACAATTAATATTGCAAGCCCTAAGCCCAAAGGATTAACAAGAAGCACTTACAGTAATAGAAGTAGTGCCAATATAGTAAATAGAAATGTTAATTAACAAAGGAAGAAATGCAGCTAAATACAAGGTGACATAAGTGGAAACACCTCTAGTGAGTTCTCTAGGCGAGGGGCTCAACCAGAGAGATGCTACTAGCATGTCATCTTACAGCAAGTGAAAAATCACTAACAGCTTCAATAAAGCACCATGAAGTAAGTATCTGGGACTGCTGTAGTTACTCAACAGATATTTATCCCTCAAGAGATATACAGATCATGAGTTTACAATTTAGAAGACAAAATGATCAACTAGGGCTAGTCTTTTCTTCAGGGATTGCTTGACTATGTCTTCCCAGCTTTCTGAAATGTGATCTTGATTACCTGATACCCCATGAAGCTGACTGAATGTAGCAGATAAAGACAGACTGTAGATCATAAAAGTCATTCTTTTGATTTTTTTTTTTTTTTTTTACTTCTCATTCTAAGACTGAATCTCAGGAGTAGCACTAACGACCTAATGTGTCATGAAAGCTGAAGGATTTAAAAAGTACCACCTATGGGTAATTCCTCTTAATATGTACACTGATGTACAAGGCAACAATATTATTTTAAAGCATAAGAAATCTTTTTGGCTCAGTAGAAAATTAAACTGTTCTCTCGTAAGATAAACTCTTTCGGAAATTTAAAACCTTTTTATTGTCACCGATAGATGATCTCTCTTGAAAACACAAGGAGTTTCATTGGTTACACTTTTGACAATGTTGTAAAAGGCATTTCTAAGGCTCATAGGAGCCCCAGATGGCTGCTGCTCACACAAGAGAATGATACAGAGAGTGTGTTATGAACGTTGACATGGAAGGCCCACCCAAGGAAAAGAATCCAGACGGAGGCTTTTGAGGAGTGAAAGTGACATTAGAATTCCTCTTAAGTCCTGTAGAAATGGACTTCTCTCAGTCAGCAGCTTCTGCACACCTCACTTCAACAGCCCACAATGCTGCTTGCCCCAAGCGGCTCCTTTTGAACCAAGAAGCAAACTTGGGATTATATGAAGAATCATACACCAGGACAGGATCTTATTATAAGCTCCTGTCACTCACCCTGGCTGCTCTAGATTTCAGGAGCAAACAGTAAAACCAAGGTGCTTAAAATTAAAATTCAGGGCACATGATTGTTAATGTCAGACCTAGTTCTTGCTGTGCACCCAGCTCTCACTGTTGGGAGACTGACACAGACAAACTACACTTTGATGAATTGGTCACGCCGCAGGACCTGACCCAGCAGGGGAGTCTACCGAGGGCTAGATGCTTGTGGCAACTTCTAATCAGGGTTGCTTTTGCGATGAAGCACTATGAAAGCCCTGGAACTTTAAATTACCACCCCAGTAGCACTCTGAGATTGAAAAAAAATGTATTTCAAAATGTTTCAGAAAATAAAAAGGGATGCTTTATTCAGAATATAGAAAGAACACTGACAATTTAATAATAGGAAGATAACTGACCCGATTTAAAAATAGACAAAATATTTGAATAGTATTTCTCCAGACAAGATACATAAATGATCAAAAAGCATATGGAAAGACCCTCAGTATCTTTAGCTATTAGGGAAGCTCAATTAAAGACAGATAATCACAAGAATTGATGAGGATGTGGAAAAACTGCTGGTGGGAAGGTAAAATGGAAAACAGTTGCCATTTCTTTAAAACTTAAACACAGAGTTACCAGGCGATCCAGGAAATCTACTCTGTGGTATCTACCCAGAAGAAATACAATCATATGTTCACACAAAGCGATTTTTACAGGAATGTTCAAACAGTGGAAATAACCCAAATGTTGACCATCTGATGAACAGATGAATAAAATGTGATATATATATACAATGAAATGGGATTCAACCATAAAAAGTAGGAAACTACTGATACATGCTATAATATGAATGAAACAAAAACATTATGCCAAGTTAAAGAAGCCTGCCACAAGAGATCATATATAATATGATTTCATTTATATGGTATATGTGGAAAAGCCAATCCCAGAGACAGAAAGTAGATGAGTAGATACCAGGGATTGGGGTGGAGGGTGAGAACAGGAAGTGATTGCAAATGAGTACATAATTAAGTTGGCAGTGATAAGAATATTCTAAAAAAGATACTGATGATAGTTACACAACTGAACTTACTAAAAGTACACTCAACACAAATGACTTTCATAATAAGCTCATAATAAGTTATACCTCAAAAAAATGAAAATAAAAACATCTATTAGAGTTGTATTAATGTATCTCCATACTCAGTATACTCCCCGATCTTCTAGATTTCCTACTTGATTCATTGGCTGTCTAGGAGCATGCTGTCTAATTTCCACGCATTTGTGCATTTTCCCATTTTTCTACTGATTTCATACCAATGTGACTGGAAAAGACACGATTGCAATGTAGTTGGAAGATACAATTGCAATCTTCCCAAATTTGTCAAGATCTGTTCCAAAGGCCAACATATGACCCATCTTAGAGAAAGCTCCATGTGTGACGGAGAAGAACATGCTCCCTGATGCTGTTGGATGGAACACCCTGTTAGGTCCACGAGGCCCAGGAAGTAAAAGTGAAAGTCACTCAGTCATGTCAGATTCTTTGCGACCCCATGGACTGTAGCCTACCAGGCTCCTCTGTCCATGGAATTCTCCAGGCCAGAATACTGGAGTGGGTAGCCTTTCCCTTCTCCAAGGGATCTTTCCAACCCAGGGATCGAACAAGGTCTCCTGCATTGCAGGTGGATTCTTTACCAGCTGAGCCACAAGGGACCAACTGAGGTATCAGGAAAGCCCCATAAGGTCCAGGGTGTTAGTTAAATCTGTTGTTTCTCCAGTGATCCAGCCTGGATGGTCCATTCACTGATGGTAGTGGAGCACTGTAGCTTCCTACTATCATTGCATTGCTGTCCATTTCCCTCTCAGCTCTATTCATTTATGTAAACTTGACAATTCTAGCTTCCCTGGTAGCTCAGTTGGTAAAGAATCCGCCTGCAATGCAGGAGACTCCGGTTAGATTCCTGTGTCAGGAAGACCCACTGAAGAAGGGATAGGCTACCCACTTCAGTACTGTTGGGCTTCCATTGTGGCTCAGTTGGTAAAGAATCCGCCTGCAATGTGGGAAACCTCAGTCTGATCCCTTGGTTGGAAAGATCCCCTAAAGAAGGAAATGGTTACCCATTCCAGTATTCTGGCCTGGAGAAGTCCATGGACTGTATAGTCCATAAAGAGTGGGACATGACTGAATGACTTTCACTTTCACTTTTCAATTGACTAGTCTAAGGAATGGCCAAGAATTGGGAAAACATTAGAAGATATGAGCATTTCAATAGGCAGACCCAGTAAAAGCAATCAACCTTACCAATAAACGTGAGCAACCTTCAATCCACTGAAGGTCTGAACAGAACAAACAGGAGGAGAAGCAGTGAATTTGCTCTTTCTGCTTGAGAGAGAATATTCTTCTACTGCCCTTGGATAGCCTCCATAATTCCGAGGCAATCCCTTGTAATAAGTCTCTTCTTCCATATATCTCTATATATCCTATTGGGTCTGTGTCTCTGTAGATCCTTGACTAATAAATCTAATACACTGCTACCTCCAGAACTTTGTACATTTCAAAGCAACAAATATCAGAGATGTAAAATACACATCTGTTTCTAGGCACCAGTCCCACTGGTGATATTTAACTTGAAGTCTGTTTGGAGAACTTGCTTCCTAACAAGTTGTCTTCCTCCTTCTCAATAATTATAATAATAAATAAAATAATTAACACTTAAGTACTTCCTGTTCTTAGCACTTTACATGAATAAGTCATTTAACCTTCATCCAATTCATTGGAATAAGTGCTACTCTTGTGCCCATTCTACAGATGAATAAAAGAAGGCACAAAAGGTTAGGCACCTTGCCCTCCATCATACAACTGGGGAATGACACAGGAGACTCAACTCCAGGCAGCCAAGCTTCAGAGCTCACACGATTAATCACCTGGCTTTCTTGTACCTTAGATTTTATTCACAGGTAATAAAAACCCTCCATTACAACATTATCTGGAGGTTACTTTCTATAAGTGTACCCATGTGGAACACAACAATCAAGTGTTAGNTTCAGAGCTCACACGATTAATCACCTGGCTTTCTTGTACCTTAGATTTTATTCACAGGTAATAAAAACCCTCCATTACAACATTATCTGGAGGTTACTTTCTATAAGTGTACCCATGTGGAACACAACAATCAAGTGTTAGAAAGGATATGGGTCATCTCAGCCAAGAGTGTTTCAGCATCTCAAGGAGGCACCACCCGAGCACTAAAACTTAGGTTCGTTTGTTTCATCAGGGGAGAGGAGGAACTTGCATAGAGTCAATTAACTTTTATCTCAGTAGACTAGGATAAACTCCCCTAGTAAACTGGCTTCCTCGTCATGAACAGATTATAAACTATAATTAAAAGGAAATGAGGAATCTAGATATTTGGGGAGAAGAGTCTGTTATTATTGGGCTTCCCTGGTGGCTCAGTGCTAAAGAATCTGCCTGAAATGCAGGAGCTGAGGAGCAGCAGGTTCAATCCCTGGGTGGGGAAGATCCCCTAGAAGAGGGGATGGCAACCCACTCTAGTATTCTTGCCTGGAGAATCCCATGGACAGAGGAGCCTGGCGGGCTACAGTCAATGGGAACGCAAAGAGTAGGACACGGATGAAATGACTTAGCATGCACGCATGCAAGCTGCCATTATTAGAAGGCAGATTTATAGCCCAAAACTATGTGAGAAGTTTGCCACGTGGTAGTCCACCAACACACAACATAAAAGAAAGGAAAAAACAACAACAAAGACCACTCAGAATGAGGACCAAAGGGAACCCTCCCTTCTGAACCTTAGTGTGCCTCAAAATAGGGACTCAACAGAGCATACGAAGCGGGAATTGAATGTTTGTAAATCTTGCCATTAAACCAACAGCTATAATAAACGTCTAGAGTTTACAATTTTAGCTTGCTAGTATTAGAATATTTTACCTTTGTGAAGAGTTAGACAAATGAACCCTACATTTGATATATGTATGGGTGTCAGTGCAGGTGAATTCCTCCTGGTAACCTCATAGCCTTGCCTTTTAAATGGCCCTTGGACTCTATTGGGAAATTGCACCTGGGGGACAATTATTCAAATACATTGCCACCCATCCATTGAGTTGGTGATATTATTCAACCATCTCATCCTCTGTCACCCCCTTCTCCTCCTGCCCTCAATCTTTCCCAGCATCGGGGTCTTTTCAAATGAGATGGTTTTTTGCATCAGGTGGCCAAAGTATTGGAGCTTCAGCATCAGTCCTTCCAATGAATATTTAGGGTTGATTTNCCCCCTTCTCCTCCTGCCCTCAATCTTTCCCAGCATCGGGGTCTTTTCAAATGAGATGGTTTTTTGCATCAGGTGGCCAAAGTATTGGAGCTTCAGCATCAGTCCTTCCAATGAATATTTAGGGTTGATTTCCTTTAGGATTTACTGGTTTGATCTCCTTGCTGTCCGAGAGATTCTCAAGAGTCTTTTCCAGCACCACAGTTCAAAAGCATTAATTCTTCAGCACTCAGTCTTTAAGGTCCAACTCTCACATCTGTACATGACTACTGGAAAAAATACAGCTTTGACTACACAGACCTTTGTCGGCAAAGGGATATCTATCTCTGCTTTTCAATAAACTGTTTAGGTTTGTCACAGCTTTTCTTCCAACGAGCTTCTTTTACTTTCATGGCTGCAGTCACCATCCACAGTGATTTTCGAGCCCAAGAAAATAAAGTCTGTCACTATTTCCACCTTTTCTCCTTCTATTTGCCACAAAGTGATGGGATGTGATGCCATTAGGTTTTGAATGTTGCTTTATGCTGGCTTTTTCACTCTCATCTTTCACCCTCATCAAGAAGTTCTTTAGTTCCTCTTCACTATCTGCCATTAGCGGGGTATCATCTGCATATCTGAGGTTGTTGATATTTCTCCCAGCAATCTTTTTTTTTAAATTTTATTTAATTTTTAATTGAAGGATAATGATTTTACATAATTTTGTTTTTTCTGTCAAACATCAACAAGAATCAGCTATAGGTATACCCACGTCACCTCCCTACCGAACCTCCCTCCCCAACCCACTCCTCTGGATTGTTATTGAGTCCTGGTTTGAGTTCCCCGAGTCAAACAGCAAATTCCCATTGGCTATCTATTTTACATATGGTATTGTAAGTTTCCATGTTACTGTGTCCATACATCTCACCTGGCAATCTTGATTCCAGCTTGTGATCCATTCTGCTTGGCATTTCTCATGATGTACTCTCCATATGAGTTAAATAAGCAAGGTGACAATACATAGCCTTGATGTACTCCTTTCCCAGTTTTGAACCAGTCCATTGTTCCATGCCTGGGTCTACTGTTGTTTCTTGACCTACATACAGGTTTCCCAGGAGACAGGTAAGAGGGTCTGGTAGTCCCATCTCTTTAAGAATTTTCCGAAGTTTGTTGTGGTCCACACAACAAAAGGGGGTACCACTTTTAATTTGCACAAGAAATGCATAGGCTAAATGAGGCTCTGATTTTTTTTTAGAAGTAGGCAGATCACAAGCTAACAGTGAACACATTTTAAAAGTTATTATATGCGCTAAAGGTATTTGAACTATAATTCCAAGGCTGCCAAAATACATTTGAACAAATCATTCCACAGTTGCCTGTTTTAGTTATAAAAGAGATCATTGCCTTCCTCCAGTGCCATGCTTTTCCAATGCATTCTACCCCCAAGCCTGTCTTCTTTTCATCTTCCTCCAGAGATGCGGTCAAACCCTCTGCCTATAGGAATTTAAAAGCTTCCTTGACTTTATCCTTCTTTTGCTCCTTTATTATTCAGTTCTATTTCCAAAGCCTCTCTCTCCAGGGTCACTCTTTGACCCTGAAGATCTTCAAACTCACATTCCTAATACTTACTTCAGTCATTTACATAATAGCACTCTGACCGATGACTGAAAAATAAAGCCTTTAAGAAATATATCATCCTAAAGACAGTTCTAGTCTACTAAATATTTAAGCTAGGGAAAAAGAGGTGGAAATAAAGGTGAATAAAAATAGGAAAATAATTACAGGGTTTTAACCCAACTCTACAAATTATACTGCAGATGTGAAGGCATCTTTAATTTTGACTAATGGTGAAGGGAAAGAGTAAGTATCTTGAATATTTCACAGTATATTGTCCTGTATTTCCCAAGTATTCTATGGCAGCTAAGTTACTATGACTACTAGGTCCCATAGGAAAAGGAAAAAGACTGCATGGCCTTCCAAATGCCTTTTTTCAAGACAGGTTGAAGATTCTGAGGTTTTACCAAATGTCCTTTATCTGTTCCAGAATGGCATCCAGGATTGCTGTTGTTGGTTAACTGCAAAGTCTTGTCCTACTCTTTGCGATCCCTCGGAATGTAACCCACCAGGCTCCTTTGTCCCTGGGATTCTCCAGGCAAGAATACTGGAGTGGATACCCATCTCCTTCTCCAGGGGATCTTCCTGACCCAGGGATTGAACCCAAGTCTCCTGCGTCGGTTGCATTGCAGGCAGTTTCTTTACTGCTGAGCCACTGGGGAAGCCCACCAGCTAGGATACCACATCATACTTTGTTGGCATGTCTCCTTAGGCCATGACAGTTTTACTACTATTTTTTAGATACATAAATAAAAAAGATAGACATTTTATTGTGTAAGATAAACTGGTTAAGAATTTCTGTTTCTTGTAACTCACAAGAAATGATGGCCTAGCATCACACAGCTAGTACTAAGAGCTAGCATTCTAGCACAGGTGATTTTACTTTTTTATTTCTGTGCTTATGATGATATAACACTTATTGCTGGAATATACTGCAATCAAACTACCCCCAAAAGGTTTTTTCATTGTATCTTGAATATTGGAGCTCATATAAACAGTGGTAAAGAATCTGCCTGCAAATGCAGGAGACAAAAGACACATAGGTTGAATCCATGGGTCAGGAAGATCCCCTGGAGAAGAAATGGTAATCCACTCCACTGTTTTTGCCTGGAAAATTGCATGGATAGAGGAGCCTTGCGGGCTAAAGTCCAAAGGGTTGCAAAGAGTTGGACACCAACTGAGTGCAGACACACACATAAATATCAGCACTAAGATATACTTCACTGACAAGGCCTTGATGAACTTTTAAGATCTTCTGAGGAAATAATAAGACCAACTTTTGGTATGAAATTTCTATATCAATAAGTTAAAGAAAGAATTTTCATTCACTGATTTGTATATCAGCATCTTTCCTAAAAATGTACTGAGCAAAATGCTTCAGAGAAAGGTGCATTTATCCAACCAATAATGCATTCACCTACCTCCTCAAATAAAAAAACAAACAAAAAGGACTTGCCAGTGGTTAAGACTCTGAGCCTCCTCTGCAGGAGGCATGAGTTTGATCCCTTGTTGGGGAACTAAGATTCTGCATGCCCCACAGCTAAAAACAACCACCCAACTAACCAAAAAAAAAAAATCATCTACCCATACAAACATACATGCAAGTACTGATTTAACAAACACTTACTGACCAACTGCTATTGTGAAGACAATACTCCAAACAGTGTAAACCAAGCCCTGTTGATCTCTTTTGTCTGCTGTAGTGGGACAGTCAAGTGTCTCCAGAAATTTTTGGATTCAAATCAAATGGCATCAAAGTATTTATGTTCATGAATCCTTGTTTTTTCTTTTTTTGTGGGTTCTAATGGTTTTTCCAGTGGTCATGTATAGATGTGAGAGTTGGACTGTGAAGAAAGCTGAGCACTGAAGAATTGGTGCTTTTGAACTGTGGTGTTGGAGAAGACACTTGAGAGTCCCTTGGACTGCAAGGAGATCCAACCAGTCCATTCTGAAGGAGATCAACTCTGGGATTTCTTTGGAAGGAATGATGCTAAAGCTGAAACTCCAGTACTTTGGCCACCCCATGCGAAGAGTTGACTCACTGAAAAAGACTCTGATGCTGGGAGGGATTGGGGGCAGGAGGAGAAGGGGACGACAGAGGATGAGATGGCTGGATGGCAACACTGACTTGATGGACGTGAGTCTGAGTGAACTCTGGGAGTTGGTGATGGACAGGGAGGTCTGGCGTGCTGCAATTCATGAGGTCGCAAAGAGTCAGACACGACGNGAAGGGGACGACAGAGGATGAGATGGCTGGATGGCAACACTGACTTGATGGACGTGAGTCTGAGTGAACTCTGGGAGTTGGTGATGGACAGGGTGGCCTGGCGTGCTGTGATTCATTGGGTCGCAAAGAGTCAGACATGACTGAACGACCGAACTGAACTGAACTGAAGTAGAAATATAGGCTTGAAAATATGACAAAGTGAACTTTGAATGTTGAGAGAAAAAAGAACAAGTTGAGAAACAATGAGAAGGAATATTCTTTGAGTTTGGAACAAAAGAAGTGGGATGGTGTCATGGAAGCCAAGGGAACAGCCTAGAACAGAACAAAAATAAACTGGGGACCTTTATATGGGAGCTTTATAAAATTTGAAAAAGATAATGAGTAGAATTTCTTCAAAACATTATGGACAATTAACGTTTTGAAATTACAATGGAGCTGTTTCTCCGTAGACCATTAGTATGAGCAAGTTGCTATGTAATTTTCACCTCCCTAATAATTATTTGTGCTTGCATTGAGCATTCCACTGTGACTGGGTTTCAAGTTGCTGTCAGTTCCTGTCCCTCAAACCCCCTACAGCAAAGGTGTTGGTTGAAAATGTGTGTGTGGGGGGAATCATGATATGCTCAAAATAAAAATTCTACTTCTTTAGTGTATTTTAACAATGTTATTCCTAGAATACCTTTTAGACGTGAGGGACAGAGGAGCCTGGCAGGCTATAGTCCTTGCGTCACAAAAAGTTGGGCACGAATGAAGTAACTTAGCATGCATGCAAAAAATGTCAGAAGACAACAGACAGAAGGAGAAGTGAGCATCAGAGGATGAGATGGTTGGATGGCATCATCAATGCAATGGACATGAACTTGGGCAAACTCCAAGAGATGAAGAGGAACAGGGAGGGGTCCTGGTGTGCTGCAGTCCATGGGGTTACAAAGAGTTGGACACAACTGGGTGACTGAACAACAACAGCAATGACTGTGAGAGCTGTACAAGAAATCTTACTGACAAGAGATACATCATGGAGGTTTCTGGCAACAAGTAGGAAAAAATGGGGCTCTGGAGTCCTTTTTTAACTCCTTACATGACTCACAATGCAGCCTCAAAAGTCATTTTACCAAAGTCTGGCATGGTTCTTTTCACATGAGATTGTGGCCAAATGCATGACTTTCTAGAGCAAGGTTTGGCAAACTATTATAGCCCATGAGCCAAATTCAGCGTGCCACCAATTTTTGTAAATAAAGTTTTATTGGAACACAAGCATGTCCATTCATTTACACATTTCTTATAGCTTCTTTCACAATACAGTGGCAGAGTTGCATTGTTCATTTGAAAGAGAAATGGTCTCCAAAGCCTAAAATATTTACTATTTGATATTTTATAGAAAAAGCATGCCTATTCTGGAGATGTAAGAGATGTGGGTTCAATCACTGGGTCAGGAAGATTCTCCTGGAGTAGGAAATGGCAACCCACTCCAGTATTCTTGCCTGGGAAAGCCCTGGACAGAGGAGCCTGGTGGGCTACAGTCCATGGGGTCACAAAGAGACGAACACAACTGAAGTGACATAGCACACACAGCACACACCTTGCTGACTTGACCAAGAGAATTAATAGCCGACAGGAGAAGAGTGGGGAAGTATATACCTTAGGGTGACAAAAGCCATCCTGGAAACAGCATGGAGACGGCTTTCTGAGGCAGTCAATAGCTGCTGCTGCTGCTGCTGCTGCTGCTGCTGCTGCTGCGTCACTTCAGTCATGTCCGACTCTGTGCGACCCCAGAGACGGCAGCCCACCAGGCTCCCCCGTCCCTGGGATTCTCCAGGCAAGAGCACTGGAGTGGGTTGCCATTTCCTTCTCCAATGCATGAAAATGAAAAGCGAAAGTCAAGTTGCTCAGTCATGTCTGACTCTTAGCGATCCCATGGACAGCAGCCCACCAGGCTCCTCTGTCCATGGGATTTTCCAGGCAAGAGTACTGGAGTGGGGTGCCATTGCCTTCTCCGAGTCAATAGCTAGCTCCAGGCAAGTTTCCCTCTTTTCTAGGCCGTTACTGAGAAATGCATGAGAAATGATTTTTTAAAAAACCTCAAGAGGAGAGGTTTGGAGATGAAGACTGAAGGCTAATTAGTTCTGAACAGATGTAGCTTTTTGAGCAACATGAATGATCAAGGAGTCCTTGTTTATCCTCTCATCCTTGTGTGATCACCCTGTACTGGCCAGCCACCCCTTAAACTCAAGGTGATGACACATAAGGCGTGAGAAAAATAGGGGCACCCAGAATTCACTTTCCTCTTGGTTCCCCTTGCTTGCTCGCAAATGTGCTCCACTGTGTTCGACTCTTTGTGACCCCATGAACTATAGTCCAACAGGCTCTTCTGTCTATGGAATTTTCCAAGGCAAGAATACTGGAGTGGGTTGCCATTTCCTACTTCAGTAGATCTCCTCGATCCAGAGATCGAACCCATGTCTCTTGTGTCTCCTACACTGGCAGGTGGATTCTTGACCACTGAGCCGCCTGTTGGTTCTCCTTATCCATCAGCAAGCCAAAGGAAGGGAGATTTAGTGGCAGGTGTTCATGTCAAGAAGTAAAACAAAAACCACTGAGTTCATTTTGTGCATTTCTACTCTCTGTTCAGAATGAAATATGTGTACGTGTGAAACAACAGTTCCTCATATGAGTTACCTGCTCTGCTATTTGCATCTAAAACTCACACTGCATAATATATAAATGATTGGGAACACTCGTGATGGTTAAAAATTTTTGTTTTTTGCTACTTCCAATGGCATTCAATAGAAAATCAAAGACTATGACATGTTGACAGAGGGACATAAGAGAAAGGGAAAACCTTTACATTTATGAGCACTTTCATCCTGCTGTTTGAACAAGGGGTACGTCTTCATTTTGGAATGGGCACCAAAAATCAAGTAGCCGGCCCTGCATCTTTAGCTCTGTCCTTTAATATCGGATGGGCTTCCCTTGTGGCTCAGCTGGTTAAGAATCCACTTGCAATGAGGGAGACATGGGCTCGATCCTGGGTTGGGAAGATTCCCCGGAGAAGGGGAAGGGTACTCACTCTATTATTCTAGCCTAGAGAATTCCATGGAAAGCACAGTCCATGGGGTCGCAAAGAGTTGGACACGACTGAGCGACTTTCACTTCACTTTAATATCGGACGGACCTGAGAGTCTTTCCCAGCCTTCTTCGGTGAACTGCTGTCACCAAACCTGTGCTCCAGCAGTGGGTGAGTGGCGCACCCTGGGGCATAGAGATGGGACACCACTCCTTTTGACTCAGGCCGGTTTGAGTGTCCACTAAAAAGCATTGCCATCTCTCAGCTTTGCAACTAAGAGACTCTTCCCTAGAAGGTGGCTACTAATAAGATGTTTTCACTTGGGTTTTGAGACGAAATAGAGGTCAGGACCTGGTGGGGAACAGTTGTCTCCTGCCCCCTGGTGGGCACCAGGAAGGCATTTCTGCTCCTCCTCCTAGGTGGCAGTGCAGACAGTGATGAAAAGACACCTGCCACTACAGGTGATTCCTTGTTCTCTTCAGTTTAGCCAATTTCCTTGGCTAAATAGCCACACCCCCTACTTGCCATTTGGGACAGGCCAGAGTTTCCTGCCTGGGTCCCAGCCCTAGGTGATGAGATCAAAATTGCTCTCTGCAAGGGCTGGCTCAGTCCAGGAAGTAGAGATACAAAGGCCACTCAGAGGAAGCAAGGGGTGGTAGGCAGCCCCAAGCTACTATTTCAATTACAGGCTGTGATGGAAACCTGGCCATCCAGGTGCTTGTCCTTTGCACAGGTGCCTGTCCCTGGGATTCCAAATGGGCTCTGTGACCCACCTCATGTACATCCCCAGGGGCTATATAACAGCTCAGGAGAAGAGAGAGCCCACCCTGTCCAGCAGCCAGCCGGCTGTCGACAGCTCTTCCCAAATGTGCGTGTCCCAACTCGGCCAGAATCAAGTAGCCCAAGGGACTTCGAATAATTACATTCCCTTCAGATACCTTGGCCTGCTGGACAAATAAGCAAATTCATTAGGGACATGTCCTAGATGATGGCCAGATTAAGTCCACCAGCAAAATTTCAAAAAACTAAACATGTAGGGAAAATGAAATAACCTCCAATAAAGGAGAAGTCTGCCAAGCACAGTTTGCTGTGCCATATGTTAAGGTAGATCTGGAATGATGGTGTCATTTCAGAGCCTTCCTGTTAAAAGCCCTTCCATCAGCTCTGCAAACTTACCTTCCAGCTGGGAGCAGTGATTATTAACTCAGTGGAGAGGTGCTTTGTCAGATTCGAAAGAAAACAAATCTGCTCCAATGAAGGGAATAAACAGCCCCGAATGTTCAGCCTGGGAAGCTTTCGCGTTGACATGACATAATTACCTTTCATTTCGTGTAATGATCCTATCACATTTACTTTGTTCCTCCACTTCCAAAATTATAACATACCTCCCTCCCCTTGAGTGGATGCTCAGAATCCTAAGGAACTCATTTACCTAAATGGCATTTGCTCTTGCAATGAGGCAATTATTTACATTTTATGCAGAATTCATTGTGTGTACTTGGAAGCGAAACATTTTATTTAAGAATTCTTCACCAAAAACACAAAAACGAGGCAAACTGCCTCTACTCTAATATAATGCTAGCTCTTAATTTAAAACCACACAGAATAACAGAGCAACCCACCTCAAATAGATCTCTCTTATTCCTTTTATTGGCACAACTGTTAATTTCTACAAAGATTCTGCCTTTTATTGCCAGAAACAAACAGTAACAATTTGAGCAATCTCTCAGATTCATTTATCCTCTGTTGAGTGTGTTTTTTAAATGTAAGCTTAATAAAGTAAGG
>SJYV01045389.1:4222-15987 GCA_006410875.1 Neotragus pygmaeus | reverse complement strand
ATGTATATATCCATCTGTGTGCTAAGAACTCAGCATGTATTGAATCTGATATCCACCATCTTTATTGTGACTTTGCATTCAAGGACAATGTGTCCGTATCACACCTGTAACCTTGGTGGACTCCAGATTTGATCTCAGACTTGCTGGCTGTAGCATATGCTCATAACCTTCTAACGTAAATTCTGAAGAGCAGGATGGGGAAGACAGTGACCCCTCCTCCTCCCCTCTCCACTGTTCATCCCTTTCCCTTTTAACTTCCACGTACCACCTTCATGAACCACTGGAAAATTCCATCAAATCTACTATCGAAGCTCTTACTGGGAAATTATTCAGTCTCTCATCTCTCTCTTTGTTCACTTAATTCCAGCTCACAAAGGTTCATTTATTTTTGTGCAACACCTTTTCCACTAGAATGCATGTTTCAAATGCGAGTTAGGACAAGAGGATTCACTGATTTTTTAACACAGTAGTTCTCAAATCTCTTAGATCATCAGATTCCCCTAGCTGGACTTTTAAAGGTGGAAATCCCCAAATCCCTCCAATGTCTAGTGAATAAGCATGGAGGGTCATGGAATTCCTGCCTTGAACAGGAACTTTGAGAAAGGAGAGCAAATGTGTCAGTCAAGCTTTGTGGGAATGGTTCCAAGCCTGGGCTCTGAAAATAGTCCCTCTAAGCCTAGAAGTGCTGGAGATCCATCAGGAGAGGGGAATTGCAGAGGCTGGAGGTTGGGTGGGTGAGTAACTGGAGGGCGGGGCATTCTGCTTCGACATTAGTGAACCTGAGCTCCCTGGCTGTCCAGTGGGTCTTTGAAAAGGCAGTTTAAAGTCTTAGTGGGTATAAAGATGGAGGAGGAGAACAGAGCATGTGAAAGTGGAAGAGGGAGAGGGAAAATGAATGAGCAGATGAATGAATGAGTGACGAACCAGGTAGATCTTGGAGTGGGGCTAGATTGTTGGCTCATGAGGAAGCCAGTTCCGCCTTGCGTCCTCAGTGTAGAGTAAGCGGCCGTGGTCTGCCCTGTGGATGAGGCGTTAGGACTCCAGTGTCCGTGGATTACGCAGCTAACAGGTACAGGGTTTGGAGCCCTGAGGGGTTAAGCGGGTAGGCTGGTCTGTGGATATGTGAGGAGCATTTTGCCAAGATGTCTAGACAGCATTGACTATTGGGATATGCCAGGCATATCCCAATAAGGAGTTTGGCCCTTAATAACAGGACGGAGGCACGATGTCAGTCCTTGTGTGAGTAGCAGCAGGAGGAATCCGGGAGAGAATGGAGGGACGGGTTTCAGCATCCATCTCATGGTGTCTGGCAAGGCTGTGACTTTCTGAGCCCAAGGCAAGGATCACTGCCCAGTTTGGGGGCAACTTGCTGATGTGATGGAGAATGTCTCATGGGTGTGTCTTGCTCTCCAAAAGGATGCGGGTTGCTGAGGCTTATTCCAGGTGTTATGCCTCCAAAGAGTCATCCCTCTCTTAGTGACAGAGTAGTGACAGTGGAGCTGAACCGGGTGATGGTTAGGTGGCCCCTGCATCGGAGATGTGTGGTGACCAAGCCCACTTGCCATCTTTTGAAGACAAGATTTGGGGACAATCCACTGCTCTGTCTGATCTGAGTTTCTACTCCCCATTTCATTTTCTTGTCTCTCTTCACCCTTCAATTATATGATTAATTAAAAGCCAACATTTTTTTTTCCCTACCACTTACACCTCTGTTGGCAGGTGATAAGTGATATCAGGTGATAAGTGATAGCAGGTGATAACTGATAACAGGTGATAAGTTAGAGGGGGTGAAATATATAGACTGTGATTTGCAGAAAAAGAAACCACTTACTCTTCATTTCTTTTTAGAGAAAAGTGTAGACAGACCCATTAATTGATAATAAATCTATAAAAAGATGAATGTTATTGGTAACATAGACACCAATAACATTCATCTTTTTATAGACTTATTTATTGATGTTTACAATAGATACTAACATCCCTTCCACTTGTACCTTAATATCAATTACTAATTCGAGTTAACAGTTTCTTAATTCTGAATCCAGGTATCACATGGCTGAAGTAGGAATATGGCAGATAAAGAGTTGATCTAAATAAATCTAAATTTGGAGGAGAAGGCGAAAGAAAACTGAAAATAAAGTTAGATGAGCAAATGGTACAGAAGAGGAAGATAGAGAAGAAAAATTCTGTAGGTGTAAACTGTGACAAACTGAGGTCAAGAACAGTGTAGAATTTCATGATATGTATCAGATTTATTATTGTTATTGCAGAAAAGCAGCAGTTGCCCATACAGTGAGTATAAAACAGCTGGCTGTCAGCACTGCACCTTCAAAAATTCAAGTCTGTGTTTCTCTCTTAATAACTTTCTCTTGCAATTTAAAAGTTGAGAAAGTTTGTTTTTCATATGCCTCTGGGTGCAGGGATGGACAGGATGACTTCATAAACCCTTAAGAAGTCAAAGACCTTGAATGAAGACATTTTCTTAGAGGGAAGCAATTATCTGGATTGCTTTGAGCCTCTCATTTCAAATCTTCCAAGAACAGAAATCGCGAGGTCATTAGGGTTGACAAGTAGATACAAGGTGCTGACTATTTGCACTGTGTTCTGTCAGGGAAGAAAGGAACAAGAGAACTCAGCAGAAGCTTCTGTTCTGTTTCACAAGATAAGATTTATGCTCCTGAAGATTTAATAGTAATAGTGAGAGTGCTGTCCCAGGTCCTTTGTGATGAAATGCTGGTGTGTGACAGCAGATTGGCCAGGGGAACTCGGAGCAGGAAGACAAGATCACTGATCACGGGCCAGAAGGCCAGAGAAGGGGAGCTCGGGGCACAGCTCACGTCCCCTTCCATACCAGAGTTTCTTGCCTGTTGGTGTCTTGGGCTGGATAATCCTTTTTCATGGCAGGGGTGTAGGGTGGGAGGCAATCTAAGCATGTTAGTGCCCTTCCTCCCAAACTGTGACAACCAAAATGTCCCCAGATAATTCCAGGGAGCCAGAGGGGGTCAAAATAGCCCCCTGATTGAGAGCCACTGGTCGATACTAACATCAGTTGCTTAGGATTTAAACTTTCCCGCGTACGAGCAGTTGAATATTATATTACTTAGGATACTGAAATAGATATAGTTTTCATGCTAGTTTTTGTTTAGCAAAGTACATAAAAATTACTTAAACTTACAACCAGTTCTAGAGTAGTTCTGCTGCTGCTGCTGCTGCTGCTGCTAAGTCGCTTCAGTCGTGTCCGACTCTGGCAACCCCATAGATGGCAGCCCACCAGGCTCCGCCGTCCCTGGGATTCTCCAGGCAAGAACCCTGGAGTGGGGTGCCATTTCCTTCTCCAGTGCATGAAAGTGAAAAGTGGAAGTGAAGTGCCAGTCGTGTCCGACTAGTGGCGACCCCATGGACTGCAGCCCACCAGACTCTTCCGTCCATGGGATTTTCCAGGCAAGAGTACTGGAGTGGGGTGCCATTGCCTTCTCCGTCTAGAGTAGTTCATCTTCTCATAAATTCAGCAAAGTTTAATTAGCGGCCTTTTCACCTACAACTTCCACGTTAGTAACTAGAAGGCAGTAAATAGGAGTTTTGGAAAATGCTGTCTGCGTTTGCCCTGTCTCTGTGTGTGGACAAGTTGCTTAAACTCAGTGTGTCTCAGCTTCCTTTTGGGACTAATCCTCATGCCTTCCTGCAGACTTTTATGGTGAGTGAGTGCAGCTAACACTGAGGAAGCTGCCTGGCCTGTCAGAAACCCTAAATGGGTGTCATTGTTATTTTCCTGTTTTAGTCACGAACTTCACAAATTGAGTGTGTTCTAGTAACAGCTGTATTTTAAGATCAAGACCATAAGTGGGCTGGGAAACACAGAGTTTATTTGTCAATTTCGGGCCATAGGCATTTGCTAAGGAAGAAGGGATCTTACATATTTGCATACGTTTCAAATCATCTTGCTTTTAATGTTTGACATCTTCTAAGTGCTGGGAAAAAATTGAAGGCAGGGGGAGAAGGGGATGACAGAGCATGAGATGGTTGGATGGCATCAGCAACTCAGTGGACGTGATTCTGAGTGAACTCCAGGAGTTGGTGATGGACAGGCAGGCCCGGCGTGCTGCCGTCTGTGGGGTCGCGAAGAGGCGGACGTGACTGAGCGCCTGAACTGAACTGAACTGAACTGAAGTGCCGCCACTGTCCCTGCCCCAGCTCTGGTTCTGCTCAGCTGGGCATGGCGAGCCGGGGTGGATGGTGAGATGGGGATGAGAGTGCTGACCCCAGGGCAGGGTGGGCTTGGCATGCCCACCTGTGGGGAGCAGGACCTTGTCCCTTCAAGAGCTGAAGTTGTGGCAGAGCGGTTATTCCTTGCTTCCACTGGCTACTGGTTGCTGCCCGAGCCAACGCCACAACTTAGTGTTTCAGAACAACTGTTTCATTTTGCTCACAGTTTGGTGAATAAGGCAATTCCGAAAACCTTAGCTGGGGAGTTGATGTGTGACCAGCATAGCTTCAAACGGAGGCAGCTGGAGCCAGAAGTTCCTTTTACAGGCAGGTTGCCGCCGCTGCTGCTAAGTCGCTCCAGCGTGTCTGACTCTTAGTGACCCCGTGGACTGCAGCCCATCAGGCTCCTCCGCCCATGGGATTCTCCAGGCAAGAGTGCTGGAGTGGGGTGCCACTGCCTTCTCCAACGAGCGGGTTGATCAACCACTGTCTGCACTTCTTTGCTTCTTGGGTCACCCCTCCCTGTCTCTCCTCCCCGCCTGCTCTTTCCTCCTCTTCTCTTTCTCTCCCGCCCCTTCTTCTCCTCCTCTGCCTTCCTGTTCTTCTTCGTTCTCTTCCGTCCCTCCCCCACTTTGTCCGCCACCTTCTCACCCTTCCCATCTCACTGCGCCACCATCGTCTCATCCCTGGGCGTCTCTCCCGCTGCCCTCAGGACAATCCTGCGTCTTACCTGGCTGCTGGCTTCGCGAGACAGGAAGCTGAGTGATGGAGCCAGCGTAGGGCTGAGCAGGGAGCTGGCGGGGACAGGCCCTTCTGTCCTGTTCTGTTGGTCGAGCAGTCACAGGCCCTGGGATGCCGAGTGGTGAGGTAGACTCAGTTCTGGGCGGGGGTCTGCAGCTCACGTTGCAGAAGGGCCTGCTTTGGGGAGGGGAGCACTCTGGAGCATCCCAGGGGCTCACACTCTGCCCTTTCCGAGTTCCTTTAAGTCCTGGGTCCTGGGATTCCACCTCCCATGGATTCTGACCCCAGGGGCCAAGGATCTTCATTTTTAACAAACACCTGAGATGAGTCTGATGTAGGGAGTCTAGACTCCAATGCAGTGATATCAAAAATCATGGGGAAAAGTACTCAAATTTATTTCTACTATTTTCATATAAAAGTCAGCAGTGTGACCTTTACTAATATTAATATACAATCATGGAAATCATGGGCAAATGGGGAAGGTTTACAAGTGTCAGTAAAGTGGATTTTTGTATCATGTTATCTATGTGGTAGGATCTTCATAATGTTTTGTAATGAAGTGTGGAGGGACCATTACTTTGTATTCTATAGAGAAGTTCTACTAGTATTTAGTGGCAACAGAGTTTTAAAATTGTTATATTAATATGATATGTTAAAAAGTAATTAAACTTAGCATATATATAAAGTGTGTATATCTATCATCTACATATCTGTCCATTAATCTATGTGTCTACCCATCTATCTTTTCATCCTTTCTATGAGAAGAGGTCCAAATTTGCTGAACTTCCTGTGATTTTTTTAATACTGTGATAAATAGGTGCTTTTGGGAAAAAAATATAATTTTTGTTTTAAGAAAAAAAAAGAATGAGTGAAACAAAGTCTATTTAAAAAAAAACGAATACAATGGAAAAGTCATTTTTTAATCAAATGCTTTAATGCTATCCTTACATGAATTTGTGGTTGAAAATGAAAATGTCACCACAATAATGGTCTTATCCATACTGGAGACTTGTAAATGTAGAAAATTCTTTTCTAAGCATTCTTATCTGTGCTTTTAATTTTGCTGTAGACCTTCCCACTGGAGGATTTCAATGTGCTTTTTGCTCATTTTAAACTTCTTATGAGTTTTACAGCAAGAGATTTTGACAGCAGTAAAGTTGGAAATGTTCTAGGAAAGTTTCAGCAAAAAATCAGCTAATCAGAAGATTGGTTTGAAAGAAGTCAAAATTTAGTAAGAATGGTCTAAGGGGCAGTTTGGATTTACATGTCTGTTTGAGATATGTACTTTGGTTCTAACAATTTTAAACTAAAAGTAAAAATAAACTGAATGTAAAAATAATCTCTAAACAAAATTTTGAATCACTGTATCACTGTATCATAAATCTTTATTCCAAGATTTAAAAAAACTTGTTCAATTAAAATATAAAATAACTTTATTCTATATTTCTATATTTATTTCTCTATATATTTCTAATTTGTTTCTATATTTCTTTATTGTATATTTATATTATTCTTTTGAAATATAATGAAAATTTACATATATGCATGCATACTTCTATGTCTATAATATATAAATGTTGAAATATATATTCAGTCACTCAGTCATGTCCCACTCTTTGTGACCCCATGGACTGCAGCACACCAGGCTTCCCTGTCCATCACCAACTCCCGGAGTTTGTTCAAACTCACGTCCATCATGTCGGTAATGCTATCCAGTCACCTCATCCTCTGTCATCCCCTTCTCCTCCTATCTTCAATCTCTCCTAGCAGCAGGTCTTTTCTAAGGAGTCATTTCTTCGCATCAGGTGGCCAAAGTATTGGAGCTTTAGCTTTAGCATCAGTCCTTCCAATGAATATTCAGGACTGATCTCCTTTAGGATTGACTGGTTTGATCTCCTTGCAGTCGAAGGGATTCTCAAGAGTCTTCTCCAACACCACAGTTCAAAAGCATCAGTTCTTCGGTGCTCAGCTTTCTTTGTGATCCAACTCTCACATCCATACATGACCACTGGAAAAAGCATAGCTTTGACTAGACAGACCTTTGTTGGCAAAGCAATGTCTCTGCTTTTTAATACGCTGTCTAGGTTGGTCATTACTTTTCTTCCAAGAAGGTTGGCTACAGCTTTTCTTCCAAGGAGCAAGTGTCTTAATTTCATGGCTGCCATCACCAGCTTCAGTGATTTTGAAGCCCAGTGAAATATACACTGGTAGAGAGGAAATGCCAAAAGTCTTACTGATAAGAATGAGCGAAACATTTTAGGAAATACTGATAGAGTCATATTAAAGGATACTTTGTGAACACCACATACTGGTCTCCAGTAGGCTTAAACAATTGATTATAATATTAATGCATGTAGTAGTCTCTCTCCAGCAAAAGACTGTTTAATTTAAAATTATTTTTTAAATGACAAAACCTTTGTTTGGAACATCCTCTGCTTTCTTTTTTGTCATTTCTACATTTTTCAAATATCACATGATATTAAGTAGATGCAGTTTAAAACTTTTAAATTCCCTTGCCGGGTTGGTTGTAATCTTATCAAGACTACTTTTTGGCTCCAGTCATTTCATCATGGAATGAGTTTTTGGTAAAATTGTTTTTAAGTTTAATGTTGGTAAAAAGAATCACCCTTATTCTTATCTTGATTTTAGAAAAGGCCCCTTTTTTTTTTTTTTTTTTTTTGGTGATACTATATTTGCTAGAAATACAAACAATATTGAGAATGGCTTCACATTTATTTTCTCCTGTTTCATCAGCCTTGAAACGACATGTGTCTTCTCATGCACCTCCTGGTACACTTTTCCCTTCTTCATGGGGCCCTGCTTCATGGACCACCTCTGTATCCCCGTGCCTTCAAGTTTCTGATTGGTTGGACACGGGGCCAGTGGAGAAGTCACACAAAACTTTGGTAGAGAAGTCAGAGAGGCCAGGGTTATCGTCCACATAAGATCACCTCAGGCTGGCTGTAGCTCTAGACCAAAGGCCAGCTCTCCGAGGACTCAGATCACAGAGCTCTGTACCACCTGGCTCTCTCTTTATGTACCCAGTCTTCTCTGATTTTGTCTGTCTGACCCCCTGGTAGCCACTGGGGACTCTTATGTTGCCTTCTACCTGCTCACATTTTAATTTATAGTCCTTTTATTAAGCTTTCCTCAAATTATCTTATGTGATGATGTCACATATTTCTTATAGAACCTTTGATTTATAAAATATCCTATAAAGATTTTTTTTTTAATTTTCCCAGAGTTTGAAAGTATTGTACACAGCATATGTAACACAGTAGATATGTCACTGTTAGTTTTAAATTTGTCTTATATTAGTTGCTAGTTCTCTCTGTCCATCAGTGGTTTTGCAGAGACAGATTTTAAGAATCTACATTTTTAATTGAGTTTTGTTGAATATGATGGCATTTAAGTTTTTAAGTTAGGAGTGGAGGAGAAAAGAACTTCAAAGTGCTTTGCCATATTTGACCAGAACAAGAGTTTGCTCATTTTTTTCCTGTAAAGGATCAGATAATGAGTTTTGAAGCTTTTGTATGCCATGTGATCTCTGTTACAATTAATCAGCTTTTCCATTTGTATTGCAAAACCAGGCAGAGGCAGTATGTAAATGAATGGAAATGGTTGTATAAATAAAACTTTATTAATAACAATAGGTGGTGAGCCAGATTGGCCTGCTTGCTATGGTTTGCTCATTTCTGTACTAGGAACACACTGTTGGGAAATGGATATAATTTATTTCAAAAGCATACAATTTTTGAAGCTATATAAATTATAAATCTTCACAATGCATAAAATTATACAATCTTTGCCATTTAAATTATCATTTAAATTCTATTTAAGGATAACTTCTAGTTATAGTTGTCTGAAAATAATTATAGTATATAAAGAAATACTTGGCTATAAAAACTACATATTTATGAAGAGAACTTGAGTGTCTAGTCTGTTTGAATTAAATAATATTTAGTGCATTGTGTCAAGCCTAAAAATAGCAGTTGATACTTTTGCTGACTCTGAGACCACTTAACAGATATTTAATTAACCATAGCAAGTGTGGATACGATGGTATTTTCAGATCATGCTGATATTTGAGTTAAATATAGAAATGAATGTCCTTATTCATTTTCTGCGTGGGTGCATGTGTGTCTGTGCATATGTGCATCGGTATATTAGTTCCTGGTCTTCGGCACTGCTGATCACTCCTGAATGTGTGCTGTCCCCTCCATTGCACAGAGTGCACGCAGAACAAAAGCAGTGGGCTGAAATGGGCTGTGCATGTTTTGACTGCAGCTAAAGGAAGTAAATGGAGAAGGAAATGGAAACCCACTCCAGTATTCTTGCCTGAGAAATCCCATGGACAGAGAAGCCTGGTGGGCTACAGTCCTGTGGGTTACAAAAGAGTCAGGCATGACTTAGTGATTAAGCAACAATAAAAAAGCAGGGGAATGTGTGCAAAGATTGAAGTCAATGAGTTGCCAG
Source organism: Neotragus pygmaeus (assembly GCA_006410875.1). Taxonomy (NCBI): domain Eukaryota; kingdom Metazoa; phylum Chordata; class Mammalia; order Artiodactyla; family Bovidae; genus Neotragus; species Neotragus pygmaeus. The sequence goes on along the minus strand of SJYV01045389.1, from coordinate 6,567 downwards.
GGTCGGGAGGGCCTGGGCCCAGACGGATCACAAGAGATTCGCGTGTGTCTCATCACAGATTGTTTCCATCTCTGCTGATTGGCTTTACTTCAGATATTGGCAGACATTAATATTAATTGTGTGTGTGTGTGTGTGTGTGTGTGTGTGTGTGTGTGTGTGTAAGAGAGAGAGAAATAGGTTGAGTATGAACATTTGAATAAATGATTGTTGAATAAATGGTGATTGAAGGCAGAGGGCTAAGAAATACCTTATTTGCAGTGGAATGGGCTAACTGTCCATGCCTGGTCCAGTCAACTGTGACCAGGAAGCAGATTGCACCTGTCTTTTGGGCTCACTCTTTGAAGGGGTATTTCCCTGGTACTGGACATGGTGAGCTGAGGAGAAGACCAACAGTATCTGTCTGGTTGCCCAAAGCAGATACGTGAGAATTTCAAATCAGGCTGCAAGGAAGAATTGCTGACCCTTTTTAACATATAGGACTGGGAGGTAGAGAGGAGGTTGGGAATGGGCACCAGAGTATATGAAAAATAAAGCTATCAATTGAATTGTAGGAAAAAAATAATCATATATATATATGATTATATATGTGTGTGTGTGTGTGTGTGTGTGTATATATATATGTGCTGCCAAGTCGCTTCAGTCATGTCCAACTCTGTGCTACCCCATAGATGGCAGCCCACCAAGCTCCTCTGCCCCTGGGATTCTCCAGGCAGGAATACTGGAGTGGGTTGCCAGTTCTTCTCCAATACATGCATGCATGCTAAGTCGTTTCAGTTGTGTCCGACTCCGTGCGACCCCATGACCAGCAGCCCACCAGGCTCCTCGGTCCACGGAATTCTCCAGGCAAGAATACTGGAGTGGGTTGCCATTTCCTTCTCTATACATGAATATATATTTATAATTTTATATATATATATATATAATTATACATTATATGTATATATAATTTAAAATCTCTTTAATAGTTGTAACTATTTGAAAATTTGACTTCATGCTGATCCAGTCAGGTAAGGGTAAGCCACCTACATGTAACACACCGGTACAGTTTCAAATGTAGCTTTGTGGGACACCTCTTTGTAATTTCTTTTTAATGTAATGTTACAAATAGAATTGAATTGCCTTTATTTAGCATCTGTATTTGATCAAGAAGCTGGAATAAATCTCTAGTATGTTCTTGGGAGCTGCATACAAAGAGATGAATACCATTTGGTACTAGAAAAGCTTGGCCTTCCAAGTTCGCACCTCCTGCTTCAGTTTTCATGGGCGCATCCATATGTTTTGATAGTATTTCTTTCACTCCCCATGAGCAGAGCATTGGAGGGGTCATGATTCATCCTAGGGCACCACCTCCATGGGGAAGAAGGTAGATCCCCGTGGGGGTGTGCTCCTCTCCTGTGCATCCAAGATGAGCCCTTCATGCCTCAGAAGGCACCAGGACTGCCGTTAGGCAGAGAAATGGATCTGGCAACCGAAAACAGCTGTTCTGGAAACTTGTGAGCTGATGTTTCAGGTGGGCCTAGAGAAGAACCAGGCCTGGCTGCTTCTGAGTCTCATGACTCACGGCTTTAACGGGGCAACCACAGTTTGAGTTAAACGATGTGTTTAATTTGGACACTAGTATGTTGAGAGACTTAGGAGTTCCTTGTTAATCCCCTGTTTCTTTGGAGAGGAAGAGCTTGAGGCATTTTTGGCCTTTCACGCCAACTCACAGAGGCCGCTAGCTTGGCTGGCTTTCAGCTTAATGACTGAAACTCGGGATCCCCTCCAAGATGGGTTGCAGTCTCCAGCCCCACACGATGGAAGGAGATTAGCTGCATCCTAAATGCAGGCACTTTGTGGACAGGATCACTGTCTAACAAATTGTTGTTGTTCCGTGGCTCAGTCCTGTCCAGTGCTTTGCGACCCCATGGACTGCAGCACACCAGCACTTCCCTGTCCCTCACCATCTCCCAGAATTTGCTCACTTGTCTATGAGCCACAATTAAGAAAATATTGATCCTCCATGCCCCAGCCCCAAACTAGAATTCTATTTTAATTAGTAAGCCTATCCCTTTAATATCCCTTTAAGTGATCTGGTCCCATCACTTCATGGGAAATAGATGGGGAAACAGTGGAAACAGTGTCAGACTTTATTTTTTTGGGCTCCAAAATCACTGCAGATGGTGATTGCAGCCTTGAAATTAAAAGACACTTACTCCTTGGAAGGAAAGTTATGACCAACCTAGATAGCATATTCAAAAGCAGAGACATTACTTTGCCAACAAAGGTCCATCTAGTCAAGTCTATGGTTTTTCCAGTAGTCATGTATGGATGTGAGAGTTGGACTGTGAAGAAGGCTGAGCGCC
>SJYV01045385.1:13565-29416 GCA_006410875.1 Neotragus pygmaeus | reverse complement strand
ACCCGTGGCGGATTCATGTCAATGTATGCCAAAACCAATACAGTATTGTAAAGTAAAATAAACTAAAAATAAAAAATTAAATTAAAAAAAAAAAGAATACTAGAGTGGGTTGCCATTTCCCTTTCCAGGGGATCTTCCTGACCCAGGGATCAAACCCTGGTCTCCTGTATCACAGGCAGATTCTTTACCATCGTGAGCCTCTATGGAAACCACTTACTTCTGGTAGCTCTTCCTGAATTAACAGTCCTTTTGGAACAAATCCCTCCAGACAGTCTAGTGTAATCTGTAGCTTCCAGAACTGTTATTGTTTTCAACATATCTGTGTATATTTTTTAATGGTGCAAATTGTCCATCCTTTAATATCATATATAATTATGTATTATATGTCTCCAAGAGGCAAGCAGTATAGAGTTATGAAATACAGAATTGGTTCTGGAGTTCTAGTCCTGACTCTGTCACATACTAGCTGTGTGACCTTTGGCGAGTACTTAATGCTTTCATACCTTGGCTTCCTCATCTGTAAAATGAGGGCATAGTGGTTTCTTCTATACTATTAGGAATGAGGTTGTTCTGAGGAGTAAATGAGTTGCTATTGGAAAAAGAGTTTCTTTCCAAGTGCTCGGCTTGTAGTAATACTATGAATGTTTCTTAAATAGAACAAAAGTGATAAAGTTCCATAAACCAATATTTCTCAAATTTCGATGTGCATAGAAGTGATTTGAGGACAGGGTTAAATTGCAGATTCTGACTCTGCAGTTGTGTGGGATCTGAGAATCTGCATTTCTAAGAGGCTCACAGTGTATGCGGTGTGTGTTTGTGGGGAAAGAGAAGGAAGAAGGAGGACTGCTAAGAAAATTCACAGGGAAAGAGATATCCAGCCACATATTATTTGAATATAAGAACAGTGTTCCATTTAAATAAAGGTTACCTTGCCTCTTCCATTGGGGGGGGGGTCCTCTTTGACAGTGTGCCTTTGAGGAGGTGTCATATGCCTCAGGCTTGACCCTCTTTCCTGGCTCCCCAGATGCTTGGGATTTCCGGTGGAGAGTTCCCTTTATATAAATAAGATTTTACCCAAATCCAGCTGTGGCAAGAATCAAAAGCTAGAATCAATTTCAACTGCAAACACTTGGGAAGTCATTCTTTTTTTTTTTCTTAGAGTTTTTTTTTTTTTTTTTGGTTGTTGTTGTTTTGTTTTTCATATTTTAGATACAAACACTGTATCTGTTTTCATGTAGAGGACTCTCTTAGGTAACCTACTTTCTGTTGTTTCTGGCTTTCCTTTTCCCTCAGCTTTCCATGAGTATCATGTGAATGAAGCAAAAGTTTGCAATTCAATTCCCTGCCCTAGGATATCTAGTTTCCCTTTCTTTAAATGTCTGCAGCCACAGAATGCAACTAAGGTACATGTGTGCCACATGTGTAGTTGCGTGTTCCAGAGTAAATCTGGGATTGATTAATTTTTTGAAGTGGGTGTCTGAGTCATCTGGTTTCCTTTAAAGCATTTATTTGCCCTTTCATATCATTGATCTAAAGGTGCACTGGTTTGGTAGGAACACAGATTCCTGAGGTAGCACATGATTAACTGGCTACTTCTGCTGCAAAAGGTGCCTTCAATCAGGATTACTCCTCCTCTCCCACCAGTCAGAGAATAACACTGTTTGTAGTTCAGATATGCTGGGAAAGATTGAAGGCAAAAGGAGAAGGAGGAGGCAGAGGTTGAGATGGTTAGATAGCATCACTGACTCAGTGGACATGAATCTGAGCAAACTCCAGGAGAGAGTGGAGGACAGAGGAGCCCAGTGTGCTACAATCCATGGAGTCACAAACTTGAACACGACTTAGTGACTGAACAACAAAATAGTTCAGATAAGATTCTATGAACATAGAATTCTGATTTTTGCAGAAGCTCTCTTTTTCCAAGATCTTTCTATTTTACACACACATATACACCTTTGGCCCTGGTCTTGCTTGGCCCTCTCAGCTTGACCAATCTTCTTGAACAAGCCACATGAGAGAAGCTGGTGTCTGGCACCACTGGGATATTTGTTCTCGGGAAAACTCTCCCTCAAAGCCAGTTCCACTTTGCAGAGGTGAAAAGCCTTTCATCCTCTGAACCTATGATCTAGGTGAGTTGAAGATCCCTCTGATCAACTGAAGTGCTAAAACAGAGATCTTAGTACAGAAGCCAGGCCCCTTTGGGCTTTGCCTTTATCTGCAGACGGCCACACTAGGCCCCTGCCGGTTGGGGCTCTCCCTGTGTATAACCCCTCCAGCCTGCCTTTCTCCTCCCATCTTCTTGGCCCACAGCCAGGTCAGCCCAGCTTGCATGCCTGTTACATTGGCTGCACAAGCAACACACCACAGTCTGTTGTGACATCATACAATGCTATGTTTTCACCTGTGTGGTGCTTTGTGTAGGAGTCTTCATTTATCTACACCTCAAATTGCATCAATTTTACAACTTGGAAGCAATGTGACTTTACCCCTCCTCTTCATAAGTCCCTTGATGTGATAAAAGAACTTAACTTCCCCAGCATGATCTCCTGGGCCCCACCCAGGAAGCTGACATTGAAGCCATTAAAACCCAGCCTGTGTCGCACCACCAGGGCAACCTACTGTAACACAGCAGTAGGACTTAGCCTTAGCCTGCCTTGGGATGCTGTGCCTGGGGTTTGGGGTCAGTAGTCATCTCTGTAAGTTGAGTGGTAGGTTAATGTTTATTATGTTAATTGTTATGTGTTGGTTTTCATAAATGTTGCATATGTCATTTTGTCCATAGCAAATGCTGTGTCATTTAACCTTTTTAAAATTTTGAGTGCTAGAGTCAGGCATTGAGTTTTAATTTATTTGCTGTATGATTTGGGGCAAGTTACTTAACTTTTTATGCCCCATTTCTTCATTTCTGTAACATATAGGGATAATTGTACAGTTCCATACTCATTTGCATTTCTGAAATCCAGAAAGCTCCAAAACGGACAGCTCTTTTCATAAGGTTGCTGCAAACTCAGTAGAAGGCAAAACTTGACCTGAATGACCATAGTCTACTCATATTTGATTTTTATTCTACTTCATGTGATTATTCATATGTGTGGCTGATTGTATGTGATCATATGTGTATGATTATCAGTGATGCCCAGATCACTCTGGGGATATTATATACTTTTTTGTGTAACATACCACCTTTCTAAAATGTAAAAGTTTCTGAAATTTCATCATATCTAACCCCAAGAGATTTGGAAGAGGGGTTTTGACCTGTGCTTGCCACTTCAGAAGACTGCTGTGAGACTTAAATGTGCGTGAACTAGTACAAATGCTTATTGTGTAAATTATATTAGTTGTTACAGACTCCTGAAAAATAAATGAAACAGCCCATTTTTAATAGGAATATGAACAATTTGGAGGGGGTTCTTTTTTGAATACTCTTTATTATATATTTATTAATTTGATAATTTTTGAATTAGTCCCAGTGCCCTTCCCCCAGGGATCTTCTCTTCTGTGTTATTTCTGTGTTATCTTCTCTTCTTGTTATTTCATCTGGTGAACTTTGATGACACAGAAAACATCTGGGAGGCAGCTGTGAAGTCCCTTATAAACCCAGCCTGCTCTCACAGGAGGGCAGCACCTCTCCTGATGGCTCAGGACCAGTGAAGTGAAAGTCGCTCAGTCATGTCTGACTCTGTGTAACCCCATGGACTATACAGTCCATGAAATTCTCCGGCCAGAATACTGGAGTGGGTAGCCTTTCCCTTCTCCAGGGGATCTTCCCAACCCAGGGATTGAACTCAAGTCTCCCACACTGCAGGCGGATTCTTTACCAGCTGAGCCACAGGGGAAGCCCAAGAATACTGGAGTGGGTAGCCTATTCCTTCTCCAGCAGATCTTCCCAACCCAGGAATCGAACTGGGGTCTCCTGCATTGCAGGCGGATTCTTTACCAGCTGAGCTAGCAGGGAAGCCCTCAGTACCAGAGAGGGAATCATCTCACCTGCCCTTGTGGAAGCATCATGGCCACTGCTGCCCACTTGTGAAGTGATGGCAGCTTAGACTGTGACGTTCCATGGAGTCTCTGGTTACTTCAGATTTGTGAAAATCTGAAAAAATAGAGTGTTAACTTTAATTTTCATTTATTTAAAGTAGCTGTTCTACAACATTTTATAGTGGTAGGACTGTGTGTGTCTGTGTGAGTGCATGCACACATACATGCACAGGAGCTGAGGACCCAGACAGTGGGTGTGTCAGGTGAGTTAGGCATGGAGGAATTTTATGCCTTAAAGAATCTCAGCTGTAACCATGTAACTGTCTAAGGGGAAGGTTTAATTGGATAACCATTAAATGTGACTTCAAACTGGAAAATTCAGTAACTGTGAGTCAGGTCACAAAAAAACCTTCTTCCCATGATTTCTGCTGCCAAATGGCTCTTTGCCATTAGCATTCATCAGCAAGTCCCATTGTGTAGCCAATCATTTGTAACCTCATACCTTGCTCTTAAAATCCTTATTGAGAACGTTGGCATTGCTGCTGCTGCTGCTAAGTCACTTCAGTCGTGTCCAACTCTGTGCAGCCCCAAAGATGGCAGCCCACCAGGCTTCCCATCCCTGGGATTCTCCAAGCAAGAACACTGGAGTGGGTTGAAATTTCCTTCTCCAATGCATGAAAGTGAAAGTGAAGTCGCTCAGTCATGTCCGACCATCAGCGACCCCATGGACTGCAGCCCACCAGGCTCCTCCATCCATGGGACTTTCCAGGCAAGAGTAGTGGAGTGAGGTGCCATTGCCTTCTCCATGTTGGCATTAGACAGCTTATTAAGTCGTTAACAAACAACTACATATGGACCTAGGTTAATCTCTGCCTTCCAAATAAATGACATAGGAAGGCAAGATGCAATGATGCCAGCGTCAGCCTGAGTGCCTGTAGGGCATTCCTTTTCTGTGTGTCTGTCATGAAAGCTTACCCTAGAGTTGAACGTTAAAGAATTAGTAGAGTAGTGGTATTCTCACTGATTTTCCTAAATTCCAAATATACTCCGCTTGATGTGGTAGTCTGTAAATATACCTGCCTACAATTCTTCCTATTCCTGCACATGCATATGGCTCCAATCTCAACAGATTGAATCTATTTCCTTTCCCTTGAATCTGGTTGGCCATGGCTTGCTTTGACCAGTAGAATGCAATGGAAGTGATGCTGTGTGACTTCTAAGACTAGGCTTTACAAGACATGGCAGTTTCCATTTTTTCCCTTTGGAAATCCTGCCATGTAAAGAAGTCTGGACTGTCCTAGTAAAGGGACCACTAGAAGAGAGGCCTTGGGTGAGGAGAGGCCAGGCAGAGGAGAGGCACGGTGCCCCCACCAATAGCCAGCATCTATGACCGAACATGAAAGTGAGGCCCACTTGATTATTCTAGCCCCAGCCAAGCTCCAGATGGATACTCTGTGAAGCAGAAGAACTGCCCAGCCAACCCAGAGAATCATGAGTGATTATAAGTTAATGTTTCTGAACCATTAAATTTGGGGATAGTTTGTTACACTGCAGTAGATAACTGAAACACTTTGATGTGTGACTTGGGCAAATGATATGACTATTCGAAACCTCAGTTTTCTTAATCTGTGGAACAGGGATTATATAAATGATACTTGCCTCATGGGCTTGTCATGGTGACCAGTAAGGTAGGTAACTGTTCTGAATAGCCTGCAACTTGAATTTAAAATGCTAGTCGTTGAATTGTTATTCCTTCTTCACCTCCTCTTGAAGACACACTTGTTTTTACCTTAGGGTCTTTTGTTATAGTGGGGCTTCCCTTGAGGCTTAACTGGTAAAGAATCCGCCTGCAATGCAGGAGACCTGGGTTCAATCCCTAGGTTGGGAAGATCGCCTGGAGAAGGAAAAGACTACCCACTCCAATATTCTGGCCTGAAGAATTCCACGGACTGTATAGTCCATGTGGTTGCAAAGAGTCAGACACAACTGAGTGACTTTCATTTTTGTCATAGTACAGAAGGAAGGCAGGCCCCTCAGGAGGGAATACATGCACCTTAGTCAAGGTATTTAAAAAGTTCTCTCTTGGTGTTATTTTTACTACACGTTTAGCCCTTTGCCTCTTGACAATTTGATATGTATACGAGTATGTGTGTATTAGTAACATTGCAATGTTCACTTGAGAAGAGGTTCTCTGAATTATTTTGAGTAGGTTGTATAAATGAAAGTGTTCAGACATGGAATATGTTCTCCTTTCTGCTTTTAAGTATGAAGCTGAGAATGTATTGTTGAATTGTAGCACTTGATATAAATGTAGAGCATATAGAACAGTAATCAAACCATAATAAGAGCTTAATAGGTGTTAGCTATTATTGTTATAATAAAGCCCTATCACTTTTCTATAATGTCTCCACTACCCCTACCACCCACTCTATGCCCTCCACAGATATTTGGGTTCATCTCAGGGGTCTAGGGAAGAGATGAATGGGTAGAACATCTAATCAGGTGTGGTTAGGAGTATGCCACCAGGTAGGAAGTCTTATTTTACTTTCTGAGTTCCACTTAAGGGAACCAAACTATGTGGTGTCCTGTGCTGGCCTATGTCACAGATAGGAAAGAAAAATATACAATTGTGGAAAAGGACAATGTGTGAGACTAAATGAAGCAGGAAGACTGGATCAGAGAGAAAATCAAGGAAAAAGAAGCCAAGAAATGGAAGGTAGTGACTGTCTTTAGAAAGAGTGCGTTGCAACCTACAAAGCCCTTCTGTTAATACAGTGGAGACTAACCAGCCTCCTTCAGAATAGAAAGGTGAGTCTTTGTGACTGTGCCTTAGGAACTTGCATCAACAGCCTTTCCCAGAGTTGCTCATGGTGCATTGCAGAAAACCTCCATCTCGACACCACTCGTTTCTTGGGCATGTTTGTACATGTGTACAACAGAAGAGGTCCTTTAAGGGAACATGTTAGAAAATGCTTATGAAAAGAAATTCAAAATCAACTTTTGAGGGCATTGTGGAAATTCTGCACTACCTTCCAAGCATTTCTTAATGTAGTGGGAACATCTGTTAAATGGATTCAAAGTGTGCCTGTCCCCTAAGGGTCATGGTAAGCAAATGGTCTCAGCCAAAATGCTTTCTCTCCCGGGGTTCACACACATTCCTGTGCATAATGCTGTCAAGTTTTGGGGGGTCATCATGTCAGTCACAGTCAATTACATTTGCCAAAAGAACTGTCTCAAGCTGCCAGGTCCCCAGGCGCAGGCCCGATGGAGCTCACTGGCACCTCCCCGCCCAGGCCCTTCTGTAACCTGAGTGCCCCTGTGGTTGCCCAGCTGCTGCGAGGCTTTTCTCTAGGCTCAAATTAATAAACAAACTCAAAGTTAATTATTAAGAACAAGATAACATGCAATGTTATTTCTTCCTCAACCCAGTATTAGATTTTAGCTGTGAACATCTGCGCTAACTCAAAGGAAGAGTTATGAAGAAATTTCTTTCTTATGGCCTTAGGAGTATACAGGGAGAGACCCTTCCAATGTCCATAAAATCATATCTTTAAAGAATCCACTAAAGTCTTGACAGTGTGTTCTTAAATTGTGCATCATGAGTTATGTCCCCTTTTATAAAGGAAAAAAGTAAAATTTTTAAAATTGAAGAAGTCAGACTCTAGATGTAGTTAAATACTTCAACAATGTGTGGGACCACCCAGGCCTTCTCGTCCAAAGATGTTCTTTTCTTTGTCCCACACAGAACTATAAATGACATCTCTCATCTGTACTTTTAAAATCATCATTTATTTGTTGTGATTTGAAGATCATGTAGGGCTTCCCAGGTGGTGCGGTGGTAAAGAATCCACCTGCCAGTGCAGGAGTCGCAGGAGGCGTGAGTTTGATCCCTGGGTTGGGAAGATCTCCTGGAGGAGGAAATGGCAACCCACTCCAGTATTCTTGCTGGAGAATTCCATGAACAGAGAAGCCTGGTGGGTTATAGTCCATAGGGTCACAAAGAGTCAGACACGACTTGGTGACAGAGCACGCACACACAAAGATCATGTACTTTTTAAATCATTATTTATTTGTTGTGATTTGAAGATACTGCTAGGATCAGATTAGACAGATGTGACCAAAAAGACAAGTTCATGCCTTGTGTTTGTTGTGTAGATTGTCTTGGGGCTTAGCAGCTGTCACTCTCAGGCAGCCTCCTCTCAGAACCTGTTCAGTGACTGCTCTGAGTTTGAATATTGCTTTTTGCCTATTTCACTTTACCCTGCTCTGCTTCCCCCAGAAAGGAAGAGGAGAATCTTACATGAAATCCCAACTTATTGCTTTGTTTTTAGATAAATCTGCATAGGAATCATTCCAGAAGAGTGAGTGACTGCCCTCTGCTGAGGCAGCACTCAGCCAGTGAATTGCTGGGGGTAGAAACCTAAGTCTTACTGTGGATGTGAGGAAGGAATGAAGAAAGAAAGGAAAGAAAGGCAAGACCCTTTTTCTCAGTTCCCACTTACAGTGTTGGATCCCTGACATCAGTGTATCGGCCTTATTTTATTCTTGTTCTTGCTTTCTTGCCTCAACCATCTTTTCCACTTTTTGTATATACAGGAAGATCTTTATTAGAACATTCTTCAGCTTTGTCTTTTCCAGGTTAAGAAATTTGTTTCTTTTAGCTTTCCTCATAGCTTTTACAATTAGCTGTTTTTCTCTCTCTTAAATCAATGGTGCTAATGAATATCCATTTGGCTTCCAGTAAAGATCTGCCCTAACGTGAGAGTCATTGTACAGTTGATTTGTTCATGAGTTGTTTGTGCTGTTTTATTCCCAGTAAACAGGTGAGCCGACCCCCATAGGATTTTCCTGGTGACCATGAGAGGTTGAGCAAGCGCCGAGGAGCTATTGAATGATAACAGTTAATCAGAGCACCAGACAGTGTTAACTCTTACCTATTAAGTGCAGTATACATGACACAAAATGGAGTAATTAAAAGTTGAATCTACATAATAGTATATATGCTTCAATGCCATTCTCCCAGATCATCCCACCCTCTCCTACTCCCTCTGAGGCCAAAAGTCCATTCTCTATGTCTGTGTCCTTTTGTTGTCTCACATACAGGGTCATCATTACTATCTTTCTAAATTCCATATATATGTGTCAGTATGCTGTATCGGTGTTTTTCTTTCTGGCTTACTTCACTCTGTATAATAGGCTCCAGTTTCATCCATCTCATTAGAACTGATTCAAATNCCAGATCATCCCGCCCTCTCCTACTCCCTCTGAGGCCAAAAGTCCATTCTCTATGTCTGTGTCCTTTTGTTGTCTCACATACAGGGTCATCATTACTATCTTTCTAAATTCCATATATATGTGTCAGTATGCTGTATCGGTGTTTTTCTTTCTGGCTTACTTCACTCTGTATAATAGGCTCCAGTTTCATCCATCTCATTAGAACTGATTCAAATTTACTATTTTTAATGGCAGAGTAATACTCCATTGTGTCTATGTTTGATACAGGATGCAGGATGCTTGGGGCTGGTGTACGGGGATGATCCAGAGAGACGTTGTGGGGTGGGAGGTGGGAGGGGGATTTGGGATTGGGAGCATGTGTACACCTGTGGTGGATTCATGTCAATGTATGGCAAACCCAATAGAGTATTGTAAAGTCAAATTAAAAAACAAACAAATAAATAAATAAATAAAAGTTGAATCTATGTTGCAAGCCTTCTTCACTAGAGAGTCATAAATCAAAACAAGATTGACAAGGTCAAGATCAAATGCTGTGTCTTCACTTGTGTAGCTGCTTTGGAGATTTCTTTAAAAATCATCTTTTTTTTTTTTCTTTCTCTCCTTTACTGTTAGCATCAAGATCTAAGGGCTTTACAGTAAGGATTCTTTAAGGTGGACAATTTTGTAGTGTCAGGAAAAAGAAACATTAAAGAAGAAATCCAAAATAAAGTATTTATTACCAGTATCAATATAAAGTAATTTTTAAAGAATCTGGAGTCTGGATACACAGCTTAAGGCAGTGTATCAAATCTGAAAAGTAAAACAGGTCGGGGCAGGGATGGGGGGAGGTCACTGAACCTGCAGCTGTCATTCTGTGTCAGGGTCTGACAGTCTGGGGAAGCGCTTAGGAATTCCCTTTCACGAGGTCATCACTGCCTCTCTTTGTTACTTAGACCACATCCTTGTGTCTGGCTTTACTTAAGTTTAATATTTAAACAAAATATTTACCCTGGAAAGATTTTTCTGATGTGAAGCCAGTTGCATCTGGAACCATGATATTTTCACAAGTTATGTGTCCTTACCAGACTCACAGTTCTTCCCCATATGTTCTTCCTTCAGAGGTTACACACCAGAAAGCAGAAGAAAAGACAAGCAGACCAACCACCCCACTAACAATGTGGGTCCCTTGAAAGAGGATTCTAAGCCTCAGCATAATTAAAACTTTTCGGAAGCTGAGAGTAGGCACCTGACAGAAACATCTTGTTGGGAGATGTCATGTGTGTTCCTCGTTTTATTTACAGTGATGGGGAAATCTACACTTCGGTTCTGCTACTTTCAGGGAGTTTTCACTTTCCTCCCTCCCCTCCTCTTCCCTCTCCCCTTTCCACCTTTCCCCAAATAATGGCCAGATTCCAGCCCCACAGGACTCCTGAAGGAGGCCAGCAAAGCTACTGTGTTTGCTGGCGCCACCCCAGGGGCTGCCCTGGTGAAACAGCTGGCACTCCTTAGATGCTCGCCCAGCGAGCTGCCCACACCAGGGCAGTCACCATGGGATACTTGGCATAAGCGCAGAGCCCTTGTGTTGCACAGTCTCAGAGGGAGCATCTTCCATCTCTGAGAGAGCAGATCTGGTGAGAAAATGTGGGGAAGTTGTGTTTATTTGAATTCTAGTCAATTTAACAGTATTTCAAGTTTGTTTGTTTGTTTTTTAAAGAAAAAGAAGATAAATCTTAAAAAAAAAATCCTTGGGGAATTGGCCAAGTCTAAGAGAATGTCAGAATGTATTCATATTGAACATGTGGTCTTCCTCATCTGTAAGAGGAGGTGGGGGGGGTGTGGCTAGATATTTCTGAGACCTCTCTGAGCTCTGAATTCAGCCATAGAAAATTCAAAGTGAACACAGTTACCTGCAAACCCTCAAGGAGAGAGGTTTAATCAAAGCTGAGGAAAGGGGGGTGAAGGAAAGACTGGACCAGTTACTGCATATCATGTTCCCAAGACTCACTGGACCTGATTTGGGACCCAGAAAGACAAAGAAGACAGTGTTAGCCTTTCTGGAAAATGGGGATGAAAATGAACCATACACCAAGGTGGAGAGAGTTGAATTGTGCCTGGGCTATACCTGAAATACTTGTGGTCATTCAGGGAGAGTGAATGGTTTAAGATAATGTATCACACCATGTCATTGTTAAATATACAACTCCACTCTTGCCTTGCCTTGACCTTGAATAAGTTACTCAAATGAACCTCAGTTTCCTCATCTACAACTGTATTTCCTTTATAGGATTATTATGGGGATAAGTGACATATAGTCTAAAGCCCACTTTTACTTTATTATTGTTATTATTATTGCCATTGGGTCATTGGCCTAGAAACCAATTCAAGGCCTCCAGTGTGGACAATTATAATACTAAATGAGCCATTAACTTAAAAGAGCTATCATGACTGATGAACAAAAGAAGCTTTTCCTTTAATGTAAATTAAAGAGCCGGGAATCAGTAGCAACAATGAGAAGATAGATGGGCTTTGAGCTCCTGTAGTGAAACCAGGCATTGGTTTGAGGGCCAGCACCATACAGATGACCACCCATCCCCTCCATCCTTCCTTTAATCATTCTCAGGTTGTATGGTCTAGATGTGGACCATAAAACTGTTACCCAGATAAATCTGCGGACCACATGACCCAGTCTTACTTCCTTCTTTCTTACTTCAAAGAAAGTGTATCCAGTAACCTTTGAAGGACATCAAAAGAGATCCAGTTCATAATCTACAGCTACAGGTTTAATAATTCCAATGTCTCAATATCTTTTACCTTGTATTAATATTATAACTACCCAATATCTCTCTTCCCATCCCCCACTTTCAACTAAAACTCTTTCCTAGACTTCAGGCTCTTTGCTCTTTCTTTCTCCTTTCAGAACTGTGCAAACTATGGCCTTCCAGCAAAATTTGACCTGTCATCTATTTTGTACAGTCCTCAAATAAGAATGGCTTTTATATATTTTTAAGTGTTGTACAAAAAATGGAAAAATAATTTGTGACAGAGAGCACATGTGTCCCTCGAAGTGTAGAATGTTTACTACCTGGCTGTTTATAGCAAATGTTTACCAACACCTGTTGTACACTACTTCCCTACACCCTTCCACTTCCTCTGCAACACAGAGATCTTGTTTGCTCCTAATTCCCCATCTGTCTTCCTTGATTGTTCACCTGCCGTATTAACCTAGTCAGCAAATACACAGTGGAGATGGGGGTGAAGAGAAGAAGCTGTAAGCTCTCAGGCATTAACAGTTTTTGTCCCTGTCACACCATGATTCCAGCAGAAACAGGAAAAAATAAGTGATAATCTTTCATTATCAACCATAGTAATTGTTATGTTAAACTTCTGATAAAATCCTCTTTTTCTTCCTTCTCTTTCTCTCTTTCCCATTCTCTCTTGTTCCTCTCTTTTCATTTACCAACAAATTTACTGAAAATAGGTTCTTACTTGTTCCCTTAAAGGACATAGACATCTTTTCTTTTCTTCTTGCCTCCTCTCTTTTCCTCTTCTCTTCTCATTCTCTCTTTCTGGCTATTTCCCTTCTCTTTCCTTCCTTTCATTTGTTTCTCTTTTTTCTTTTTTAAATTTGTATTGGCGTATATCTGATTTACAATGTTGTGTTAGTTTCAAGTGTAAAGCGAATCCACTCTTTTTTAGATTCTATTCCCATATAGGTCATTATCAGAGTAATGAGTAGAGTTTCCTGTGCTATACAGTAGGCCCTTATTAGTTATCCATTTTATATATGGTAGTATATGTATACATCAATCCCAATCTCCCAGTTTATCCCTCCTTTCCCCCTGTAACTATAAGTTTATTTCTATATCTGTGATCTCATTCCTGTTCTGTAAATAAGTTCTTTGTGCCATTTTTTAAGATCCTACATAAAAGAGATATGATATTTGCGTTTCTGTCTGACTTTACTCAGTACATGCATGTTGCTGCAAATGGCATTATTTCATTCTGTTTTATGACTAATACTCTATTGTATGTATGTACCATATCTTCTTTATCCACTCCTCTATTGATGGACATTTATGTTGCTTCCATGTCTTGGCTGTTGTAAATGGTGCTGCAGTGAACTTGGAGGTGCATGTATCTTTTTGAATTATTATTTTCTCCAGTTGTATACCCAGGAGTGGGATTGCTGGGTCATATGATAGTCATTCCTTTCTTTCTTGTTTCTTTGAATAAGTATCTATTGAGAACATACAAAGCATTGTGCACTGAGAATCCAGGGACAAATAAGATTTGAATTTGTCATGGAATCATTTAGCTGGGGTAACAGATATATAAGTGAACAGCTACACTGTAGAGTGTTATGCACCTGTAATAAAAATAAGATCAAGGTATTGTGGCCTGACTTGGGATGCAGTGAAGAGGAAAAGACAGGGAAGGTTGAAACTAAGACAGAACCAGGGAAAAAAAAAAAAAAAAAGAGGGACAGGACAATCTAGATAAGAATGGCAGCATACACAATGGTCCAGAGATGAAAGACATGGAGAACATAGTGAAAGTATAATGTTGAAGGGAGTTAGGAGAGAATAGAAGGAACCAGATGCCAAATGACCTGAAATTCTGAAGGAATCTGTAACTTTTTCCTAAAGGCAGTGGAGATCTATTTAGGAATTTGAAGTAGAGTAATAAAATATCTGATTGGTCTTTAATAAAGAACACTGAAGCTACACTGAGGAAAAATGCTAGACTGGAAAGATAGAGCTCAATTGGAGGCTGCCACAGCAAATGGGTGAGAAAAGGTGAGGTTATACATGAAGGCAGCAACAGGAATAATGGCTCAGATGTGTTAAAATGACTGTTAATAATAACTAATGCTTGTTAAGCACCGACTGTGTGCGTGCCTTTGCTCAGCACCCATCATTATCTCATTGGTTCCTTGCAATAATCCTGTGAGATAGAAAATATTATTGTCCTTATTTTACAACTTGGATACAGAAGCTCAAAGAGATGGAATCAGTTGATTTACTGTGATCCCAGCCTAGGATTTTGCTTCTTCCTCTCTCATTAGACAGAATGTGGTCCACTGGAGAAGGGAATGGCAAACTACTTCAGTATTCTTGCCTTGAGAACCCCGTGAACAGTATGAAAAGGCAAAATGGTAGGATACTGAAAGAGGAACTCCCCAGATCAGTAGGTGCTCAATGTGCTACTGGAGACCAGTGGAGAAATAACTCCAGAAAGAATAAACGGATGGAGCCAAAAAAAAACAATACCGAGTTGTGGATGAGTCTGGTGATAGAAGCAAGTTCTGATGCTGTAAAGAGCAATATTGCATAGGAACCTGGAATGTTAGGTCCATGAATCAAGGCAAATTGGAAGTGGTCAAACAGGAGATGGCAAGAGTGAATATCGAAATTCTAGGAATCAGCGAACTAAAATGGACTGAAATGGGTGAATTTAACTCAGATGACCATTATATCTACTACTGCAGGCAGGAATCCCTTAGAAGAAATGGAGTAGCCATCATGGTCAACAGACGAGTCTGAAATGCAGGACTTGGATGCAATCTCAAAAACAACAGAATGATCTCTATTTGTTTCCAAGGCAAATCATTCAGTATCAAAGAAATCCTGGCCTATGCCCCAACCAGTAACTCTGAAGAAGCTGAAGTTGAATGGTCTATGAAGCCCTACAAGACCTTTTAGAACTAACACACAAAAACGATGTCCTTTTGTTTATAAGAGACTGGAATGCAAAAGTAGGAAGTCAAGAAACACCTGGAGTAACAGGCAAATTTGGCCTTGGAAACTGGAATGAAGCAGGGCAAAGGCTAATAGAGTTTTGCCAAGAGAATGCACTGGTCATAGCAAACACCCTCTTCCAACAACACAAGAAAAGACTCTACACATGGACATCACCAGATGGTCAACACCGAAATCAGATTGATTATATTATTTGCAGCCAAAGATGGAGAAGCTCTATACAGTCAGCAAAATAAGACCAGGAGCTGACTAGCTCAGAGCATGAACTCCTTGTTGCCAAATTCAGACTTAAATTGAAGAAAGAAGGGACAGCCACTAGACCATTCAGGTATGACCTAAATAAATCCCTTATGATTATACAGTGGAAGTAAGAAATAGATTTAAGGGCCTAGATCTGATAGATAGAGTGCCTGATGAACTATGAACTGAAGTTCATGACATTGTACAGGAGACAGGGATCCAGACCATCCCCATGGAAAAGAAATGCAAAAAAGCAAAATGACTGTCTGGGGAGGCCTTACAAATAGCTGTGAAAAGAAGAGAAGTGAAAAGCAAAGGCGAAAAGGAAAGATATAAGCATCTGAATGCAGAGTTCCAAAGAATAGCAAGAAGAGATAAGAAAGCCTTCCTCGGTGATCAATGCAAAGCAATAGAGGAAAAGAACAGAATGGAAAAGACTAGAGATCTCTTCAAGGAAATTAGAGATAGCAAGGGAACATTTCATGAAAAATGGGCTCAATAAAGGACAGAAATGGCATGGACCTAACAGAAGTAGAAGATATTAAGAAGAGGTGGCAAGAATACACAGAACTGTACAAAAAGATCTTCACGACCAAGATAATCATGATGGTGTGATCACTCACCTAGAGCCAGACATCCTGGAATGTGAAGTCAAGTGGG
>SJYV01045382.1:0-12733 GCA_006410875.1 Neotragus pygmaeus | reverse complement strand
TGCCAGGTAACAGTGAGCAGAGGTTCTGTGCTATCAAGTAACAGTCAGCTGTTTACCCATCTTAGAAGTGGTAGTGCGGACCTCTCTCCCAAACTCTCTGACTGCCCCTTCCCACACCCTCCCACCTGGGGCCGTAAGTTCCTTCTCTGAGTCCCTGAGTCTGTTTCTGTTGTAAATAAGTATTTGTGTTGTCTCTCTTAGATTCTGCATATGAGATGTTATACAATATTTCTCCTCCTTTGTCCGACTTACTTCACCCAATGCAATAATCTCTAGGTCCATTCACGTTGCTGCTAATGGCATAATTTCATTCTTTTTAAGAATCATTAAACATTTCTAGAGATACGCTAAATGAAGTGTTGGAGAAGGAAATGGCAGCCCACTCCCGTCTTCTTACCTGGAGAATCCCATGGACAGAAGAGCCTGGCGGGCTACAGTCCATGGGGTCGCAAGAGTCAGACAGAACTTAGTGACTAAACCACCTCCACCAAATGAAGAGTCTATCTATCACAGGAAAAAGTGCTGGTGACCAGACTGCTGGAATACATTTTATGCATTAATTGAACAATACACACCAAAACTGCTCCCATGACTTCTCTCCAAGCTCAAAAAAGTTTTTAGCTTGGCTTATAGGATTGCTGATTGTACTGGATTGAAGAAAACTTCCCCCTTCCACATAAGAAAATTCATGTCTAATCATAGGTTGTGACCTTATTTGGAAATAAGTCACAGACATAACTACTTCACTCAAGATCATACTGACTCAGGGTTGACCCTAACCCAATAACTAGGATCCTCAGAAGAAGAGAAGGGACATTCAGAGAAGAGTTACGTAAAGACAGACGCTCAAGCCCAGGAACTCTGGGGACCAGCGAGCCTGCAAGAGGCAAAGCTTTCTCCTCTCGAGCCTTCAGAGGAAGTGTGTGCTGAGAACACAGTGATTGTAGGCCCCGGGCCTTCAGAAGTGAGGGACAGTGAGTTCCAGTGGTTTTTAGCCTCAGTTTCAGGTACATTGTGGCATCTGTCCTAGGAATCTGACACGCTGCTTGAGAGCAGAGGGGAGCCCTTCACGCTCCGCTGTTTAAACTTCTGGATGACCTTAATTAGCTAGAGCAGAACTCAAGCATGTCAGCAATTTAAAACTATATATTTTCAAACAATCACATACATATAAATAATATTATAAATCAAAATTCAAGGAAATTCTGTGGATTTGAGCAATAAATCTTTTACATGAAGCACAGAAAATTTGGATGTTATGTCATGTGACCATCGCAGACAGGGAGGAAATCGCTGCAGCGAGTCAGAGCCGGGCATCTCTTGTGCGACCACAGACGCTTCCTGGATTCTGTGGGAGTTGTGCTGTCTTGCTTGGATCACTGAGAAGCTGAAGGTGGTGCTGGCAGCTGTCCCTGGAGGTCCTGGAGAGATCTGTGCTGAAGCCAGCATCATGTCCAGGAGCACAGAGGCTGCTTCCAGAATGAAGAGGCAAATGCACGGGGCTGTCGTTGGCTCGGATTCTGGCTCGCAGGATGAGATTTGGGAAGTCAGCTGTCACCTAATGTAAGGAGTCTTGCGAACCTCGCTCGTCACTTGGCCCCTGCTTCTAACACCGCGGTCCACACCCCTCACTGAGCCCAGTGCCAAATCCTGAAAAATAGCTGAGAACCCTTTCCATGCCAAATGAGTAACTAGGAAGCCAAAAAATACGATGACTAAACACTTCGTGTGACCATCCCTACATTCAAATGGAATCAAGAGCTTTCGTCCAAATGTGAGAGGCCAAGAGTCAGTGGCTCCTAACTGATGCATAAAGAAAAGGCTCTCTTTCTGTTCCAGAGACACACTCACCCTAGCGAAGCGTTAGCAGAGACCCATAAAATCTGAGGCAAGAGGCAGTGTCATTTTTCTGATAAGGCAAGAAGCTATACAATAAAATTTAAACTAAAATGTCAACCCACTCCAGTATTCTTGCCTGGAGAGCCCCATGGACGTGGAAGCCTTTGGGGCCACAGTCCATGGGGTGGCAAAGAGTTGGACGTGACTGAGGGACTAACGCTGAGGGTGGCCACAGAAAATGAGTTTGGGACAGAAAGTCAGAGGTGTGGAGGACAGCTAAAGATAGGATTCCAACCAAGAGGACTCAACAAGTTACAAGTCTTTCAGAAAATTCACTGCAGAGATTGAGAGGGGACCCATCAGCAGGCGATGAGGAGGTCGCTGTCGGGCTCCAGAAGGAACGCGTCAGAGGTGTGACTGGTTAGACTGCAGGGGACAGAAGGGCGCGCGGGGAGTCTGCTCCCGCCTGGGTAAGCCTCAGCCTGGAAGACAAAGCACAGACGTTGTCAGTGTCTCGGTGTTTCTGTAGACAAACCACACGTAAAGCAGATGACTCTCAGTGCAAACCATCTATCACAATAGGCATTATATAGCACCCAGCCCACCTCTACATTTCTCCAGCAAGCACGTCCCCTGCATTCCCAGAATTACAGTTCAGTGATCAACTGTCCCCCTTTCCTACCCACAAGCAAAATGATGACTACTCATCACTTTGCAACATGCCTTTTCTTCACTGGACACTCTGCTTGAAGATGTATCCTTTTTGGCACATGAATATCTGACACATTTATGTTCATTTCATTTATGAATATAAATAAACAACTATGTTCAGATTAAGTTTTGCCCTTTCCTTCTCCAGGGGCTCTTCCCAGCCGAAGCATCAAACCCGAGTCTTTCACACTGCAGAGCAAGTCGTTACCGTCTGCACCACCAGGGAAGCCCATGTGTGTCCACAGCTGCTGGATAGGCCACTGTGTAGCCTGTATTTCCCTCCTTCTCTAATATGCATATCTCTCCTACTGTCACGGCCGACAGTTCTGCAGTTTATCTCCTCAACTATGTCCCCTTCAGCACAGTGTGTGGGTTATCCAGGGTGCATATTTAAATAGAGACTTGGTAAATCTTAATCATACTGCCGGGAGAAATATCAATAACCTCAGATATGCAGATGACACCACCCTTACGGCAGAAAGTGAAGAAGAACCAAAAAGCCTCTTGATGAAAGTGAAACAGGAGAGTGAAAAAGTTGGCTGAAAGCTCAACATTCAGAAAACTAAGATCATGGCATCTGGTCCCATCGCTTCATGGCAAATAGATGGGGAAACAGTGGAAATAGTGGCTGACTTTATTTGGGGGGGNGCCTCTTGATGAAAGTGAAACAGGAGAGTGAAAAAGTTGGCTGAAAGCTCAACATTCATAAAACGAAGATCATGGCATCTGGTCCCATCGCTTCATGGCAAATAGATGGGGAAACAGTGGAAATAGTGGCTGACTTTATTTGGGGGGGCTCCAAAATCACTGCAGATGGTGACTGCAGCCATGAAATTAAAAGACACTCCTTCAAAGGAAAGGTATGACCAACCTAGATGGCATATTCAAAAGCAGAGACGTTACTTTGTCAACAAAGGTCCATCTAGTCAAGGCTATGGTTTTTCCTGTAGTCATATATGGATGTGAGAGTGGGACTATCAAGAAAGCTGAGTGCCAAAGAATTGATGCTTTTGAACTGTGGTGTTGGAGAAGATTCTTGAGAGTCCCTTGGACTGTAAGGAGATCCAACTAGCCCATCTTAAAGGAGATCGGTCCTTGGCATTCATTGGAAGGACTGATGCTGAAACTCCAACACTTTGGCCACCTGATGTGAAGAGCTGACTCATTTGAAAAGACTCTGATGCTGGGAGGGATTAGGGCAGGAGGAGAAGGGGACGACAGAGGATGAGATGAATGGATGGCATCACCGACTCAGTGGATGTGAGTTTGAGCAAGTCTTGATGACTGTAGCCTTGTAGTATGATCTGAAGTCAGGAAAGCGGCTCCCCCAGCTCCGTTCTTCTTTCTCAAGACTGCTTTGGCTATTCGGGTGCTCTTGTGTTTCCATATGAATTGCGAAATTTTTTGTTCTAGTTCTGTGAACAACGTCATTGGTAATTTGATAGGGATCACACTGAATCTCAAGATTGTGTTTGGTGGTATGTTTGTTTTCACAATACTGATTCTTCCTTCCCAGGAGCATGGAATATCTATCCATCTGTTTATGTCATCTTTGATTTCTTTCAATAGTGTCTTATAATTTTCTATGTAAAGTTCTTTTTTCTGCTTAGAAAAGTTTATTTCTAGATATTTAATTCTTTTTGTGGCAATGGTGAATGGGATTGATTCCTTAATTTCTCTGCAAGTGATTTCTGTGTGTTGATTTTGTATCCTGCAACTTTGTTAAATTCGCTGATTAGCTCTAGTAATTTTCTGATACTATCTTTACGGTTTTATACGTATAGTATCATCTCATCTGCAAACAGTGAGAACTTTACTTCTTTTCTGATCTGGATTCCTTTTATTTCTTCTTCTTCTCTGATTGCTGTAGCTAGGAATTCCAGAACTATGTTGAACAATAGTGGTGAAAGTGGACACCCTTGTCTTGTTCCTGATCCTAGGGAGAATGCTTTCAGTGTTTCATCGTTGAGAATAAAGTTGCTGTAGGCTTATCATATACTGCCTTTCTATGTTGATATAGGTTCCTTCTATGCCCATATTTTTAAGAATTTTAATCATAAATGGTGCTGAATTTTGTCAAAGGCTTTTCCTGCATCTTTTGTGATTATCATATGGTTTTTATCTTTCCATTTGCTAATTGGTGTATCACATTGATTGATTCGCACATATTGAAGAGTCCTTGCATCCCTGGAATAAACTTGACTTGATCGTGGTGTGCAAGCTCCTTGATGTGCTGCTGAGTTCTGTTTGCTAAAGTTTTGCTGAGGATTTTTGCATCTACGTTCATCAGTGATATTGGCCTGCAGTTTTCTTTTTGTGTGTTGCCTTTGTCCGGTTTTGGTATCGGGGTCATGGTGGCCTTGTAGAATGAGTTTGGAAGTGTTCCTACCTCGGCAGTTTTTTGGAAGTGTTTTAAAAGGATAGGTATTAGCTCTTCTCTAAATGTTTGATAGAATTCTCCTGTGAAGCCATCTGGTCCTGGGCTTTTGTTTTTGGGGAGATTTTTAATCACAGCTTCAATTTCAGTGCCTTCTCATTGGGTTGTTCATAATTTCTATTTCTTCCTGGTCCAATCTTGAAAGGTTGAACTTTTCTAAGAATCTGTCCATTTCCATGTTATTGCCATGTAGTTGTTCATAACAGTCTCTTCTAATCCTTTGTTTCTACCTCGTCTGTTGTAAACTCATTTTCATTTCTAGTTTTGTTGATTTGATTCTTCTCTCTTTTTTGATGAGCCTGGCTAAAGGCTTGTCGATGTTGTTTATTTTCTCAAAGAACAAGCTTTTAGTTTTATTCATCTTTACAATTATTTCTTTCATTTCTTTTTCAGTTATTTCTGCTCAGATCTTTATGATTTTTTCCTTTTACTAATTTTGGGGGGTTTTGTTTTTCTTTCCCCAGTTGTTTTAGGTATAAAGTTAGGGTGTCTACTCGGTGTTTTTCTTGGTCCTGAGGTAGGGTTGTGTTGCTCTGAACTTCCCTCTGAGAGCTGCGCTTGCTGCTTCCCGTAGGTTTTGAGTTGTGTTTTTACTGTCATTTGTTTCTAGAAACTTTTTTATTTCCCTTCTGATTTCTTCAGTAACCTGTTGGTTATTTAGAAATGTATTGTTTAATCTCCATGTGTTTGTGTTTCTTACAGTTTTTTTCTTGTAACAGATAGCTAGTCTCATAGCATTGCGGTTGGAGAAGATGCTTGATACAGTTTCAGTTTTCTTAAATTTGCTGAGATTTGATCTGTGACCCTAGATGTGGTCTATCCTGGAGAACGTCCCATGAGCACTTGAGAAGAAGGTGTGTTCTTCTGCGTTTGTATGGAATGTCCTGAAGATGTCAGTGAGACCCATCTCATCTAGTGTTTTCTCTTAAGACTGTGTTTCCTTGTTAATTTTCTGTTCGGATGATCTGTCCACGGGTGCGAGTCGGGTGTGAACGTCTCCTCCTGTTACTGTGTTACTGTCGATTTCCCCTGTTGTGTCCGTCAGTGTCTGTCTCGTGTATGGAGCTGCTCCTGTGTTGGGTGCATAGGTGCTTACAGTTGTTATCTCTTCCTCTTGGACTGGTCCCTTGATCATTATGTAATGTCCTTCCTTATCTCTCATAATCTTCTTTAAGGTCTGTTTTATCTGATATAAGGATTGCTACTCCAGAGTTATTTTACTCTCATTTGCATGGAAAAAAATTTTTTATCCTCTCACTTTCAGTCTATATGTGCCTTTGGGTCTGAAGTGGGTTTCTTGTAGACAGCATATATATCGGTTGTATATTTGTATCCATCAGCCAGTCTGTGTCTTTTTGTTGGAGCATTTAATCCATTTACATTTAAAGTAATTAATGCTATATGTGCTCCTATTGCCATTTTCTCAGTTGTTTGGGGTTGATTTTGTAGATCTTTCTTCTTCTGTTGTAGATGGTACCGAGTTCTCTTAACTTTTTCTTGTCTGAAAAGCTTTTTATTTCTCCATCAATTTTGAATGAGATCTGCCTGGAGCCTCCACGGGAGATCCCACCCATGACAGGGTCATGTGGGAGAGAACTGTTAAGCAAGGCTTCAGGACTCAAGGGGCTCCCTAGGCTTTCTCGAGCATCTACCCCAAAACCAGAATCTGTCTGACTTTCACCAACTCCTCTGACATTAACAGGGGGCTATCCCCGACCACCTTTTTCTGGAGAAAATCAGCTTAGGGCTATAGCTAATAAGTCTCTTGGACATGAGTGGAATATTTCAAATCAAACCCCCTCCGTTAGCATTCTAGCTTGCTTGGCAGGTATATCCAGACTCTTGCAGCTATGCATATGATTATTTACAGCCTCCCAACTGTGAGAGGTACGGAAAGCCTAAAACATAGAGCCTTTCAAAGAGTTAAGAGTTATTAGAGCAGTGCTGCTGTAGGATTTCATTACTGGGCCAGTGCTTGTTGCTGAGTTCCTGTATCTCTTATCCCCTGTGCACCTGGGGGTGCGTTAGTTAACACAGTTGGAAAGGAAGAAAAACAAGTGTGGCCATGTGATTAACCACATCAGACTCTTGAGCCAATTTGTTATTTCAACTTGTTTCATACTTTCTGAGGCTGACACAGATTAGAAATATAAAGAAAAAACACTTTGAGGGAAAATAAGTTTTCTGGTTGAGCAACCTTTATCAAAAGAGGGTCATAAAATGTCCACAGGCCTCTGTGGCCAGAAGATACTGTACACAGCATTGTCTATGGGAAAGATTTGCAGAAAAAATCCTGGTTTCAATAAAGACAAAACAGATGTAAGGTTTGGGCTGACTCTATATAACTTTGCTTCTTTCATTTCCCTCTATTTACAAGTAAAGGTATAAAAGACCCTTTTGAAAATAAAAACAATGGGCCTTGCTCTAAGAATCTCGGTCACCCCACGTCAATCATTCCCTCTCTCTCTCCCTCTCCCTCCCTCTCTATTTCAGGCTGATCCCTTGGAGCATAGAGGCTCTCTGTGTTCACTTTCCTGCCTGAGCTTCTAAGACTTTATTAGCTTTCTGTACAAACCAAGGAGTATTAGCCTCTTTCTCTCCTCTATTTTTTTATCTACAATATTCTTTCCTTATCTCTCTCTAAATCATCCACCGACGCCGTTTTTCCTTCAGGTTCCCCCTGGATCCTGCGGGGGCTGGACCCCAGCAGAGATCCTTGCTGGGTACAGTAATGTTGGTTGTAGATTTTTCCCTTTCAGTACTTTAGATATATCCTGCCATTCCCTTCCAGCCTGCAGAGCTTCTGCTGAAAGATCAGCTGTTAAAAGTGTGAGGTTGCGCTTGGATGTTACTTGTTGCTTCTCCCTTGCTGCTTTTAATCTTCTCTCTCAGTGTTTAATCTTTGTCAGTTTGACTAGTATGGGTCTTGGCATGTTTCTCCTTGGGTTTATCCTGTATGGGACTCTGTGCCTCTTGGACTTGATTGACTTGATTTCCTTTTCTATGTTCGGGAAATTTTCAACCAAAATCTCTTCAAAAATTTTCTCATATGCTTTCATTTTCTCTTCTTCTGGGACCCCTATTATTTGAATATTGGTGCATTTGATATTGTCCCAGAGGTCTCTGAGACTATCCTCAGTTCTTTTCATTCTTTTTACTTTATTCTGCTCTTTGGAAGTTATTTCCATCATTTTATCTTCCAGCTCACTGATTCATTCTTCTGCTTCAGATATTGTGCTATTGATTCTTTCTAGAGTATTTTTAATTTCAGTAATTGCATTGTTTGTCTCTGTATGTCTATTTAATTCTTCTAGGTCTTTGTTAATTGATTCTTACATTTTCTCCATTTTGTTTTCTAGGATTTTGATCATCTTTACTCTCATTATTCTGAATTCTTTTTCAGGTGGTTTGCCTATTTCTTCTTCATTTATTTGGACATTTGTGTTTCTAGTTTGTTCCTTAATTTTTGTGGTATTTCTCTACCTTTTCATTATTTTTTTTTAACTTATTGTGTCTGAGGTCTCATCGTCCCAGGCTTCAAGGTTGAATTCTTTCTCCCTTTTGGTTTCTGCCCTTCTGTGACTGATCCAGTGGTCCATGTAAGCTTCATATGGGGTGAGACTGGTGCTGAGCCTTTTTGCTTGCTTGTTTTTCCTCTGATGAGAAGGCTGAGTGAGGTGGTGGTAACCCTGTCTGCTGATGATTGGGTTTGTGTTTTTGTTTTGTGAGGTGTCCTGCACAAGACGCTATTGGTGGTGGGAGGTGCTGGGTCTCATTTTCAGGTGCTTGCCTTTGTGTGAGTTCTCACTATCTGATTCTCCCTGGGGTTAGTTCTCTGGTCGTCTATAGACTTGGAGTCAGTGCTCCCAATCCAAAGGCTCAGGGCTTGATCTCCAGTCAGGAGCAAAGATTCCACAAGTGGTTTGTTATGACATTAAGTGATATTAAAACAAATACCCAAAAATGAGAAAGCAAAGATGAACCCCAGACAAATGGCAGTCACAAAATCAGACAAATAATAATTAAAATGATGGAATATATGCAGAACATATACACCCACAAGCAAAGTCAAAACAGTGCAACAAATATAAAGTGCAGTGAACTGAGCTGGCGAGCAAAGGAAGCCGAACGCCATCTGCACCCGTTAGAGCTGGCCAAGGCGCAGACTGTGGAGCAAGCAGCGAGGTGCCCGGTGGGGAGTGAGGGCAAACCGGCAGACAGGCTGCGAGGGGAGGAGAGAAGGAGCAGACGTGCAGAGTTAAATGGGCGCAGATGACGGAGATTTGTATGCATCAAAGATTAACTGCAAGGGGAAAAGAACAGTAGAAAAGGCAAACAAAGGAATAAATGTAGAAAAAACATAATAAGTTTAAACTTTTTAAATTATATAAAAAAGAGAAGAAGAAAGTAGGGGGGAAAAAAAGGAAAACTCCACAGAACTGCAAAAGCCCAACACAGAGTCAGAGGTTTATAACAACAATAAAAAGTGTGACTGAATGTACACATACACACCCAGAAGCAAAATCAAAACAAAAAGAAAGTACAACAGATTGACCCAGTGAACAAAAGAAGCCAAAAATTATATCTACCAGTTAAGAACAAAACTAACCGAAGCACAAACTGGAAAACAAAGCTAAAGCAAGGTGCCAGCTGGGGGATAAGCGATGAGGATGGAATTGGCAAACATGCTGAGAGAGAAGGAGAGAAAGAAAAAGTAGAGATGCAAAGTTAAGCAGAGGTAGATAAGATTTATATACAGTGAAGGTTAACTCCAAGGGGAAAAGAACAGTAGGAAAAGCAAACAAAGGAATAAATGCATAAGAATAAGAATAGTGATATTAAATTTAAAAAAAAAAAGAGGAAAGAAAAAAAAATGAGGGTAGGGGGAACTCCACGAACTGCAAAAGCCCAATGTAGAGGCAAGGTTTATAACAGCAATAAAAACTGTGACTGAGGAACAAAAAAACTCAAAAGCTTAATTAGATTTCATGGTGCCAATAAAACCAACAACAACAGAGGGTAAAAAAGAAAAAGAAAAAAGAATCCAAAAGAATCTACAGAACAAGTCAAAACATAAGAATAATCGATGTTTTTCTTGACTCACTGCTGTCAGAGTCCTTTCCCTTGCTGAGAGTCTCAGCCCACCTCACCTCCCTAGGATGCCCTCCAATACTGTACTGATCCCTAGACCTGCTGTAGGGGCAGCTAAGATTCTAGTCTGGTCCTTCTCCTGTGTGTTCTTGCCTCCAATGTCCACAGCTATCAGAAACAGCACGTTTTCTTTCACTAGAGCTCTCAAAAGCCTTTTCCATATTCCATAGACACAGTCTGCCTAGCTGATCGTGGGGACTCTTGGCAACTCCATGAACTAGAGAGTCCATAGAATTCTCCAGGCCAGAATGCTGGAGTGGGCAGCCTTTCCCTTCTCCAGGGGATCTTCCCAACCCAGAGATCAAGCCCAGGTCTCTTGCATTACAGGCAGATTCTTTACCAACCGAGCTACCGGGGAAGCCCTATCAGAGTCCTTCAGAGTCTTTTTTCGAGCCTCTTGTGGCTGGCGATCAGAAGACCTCTTTGGCCAGTCTCTCTTCATAGCTCCACCCTGCAGGCACTTAGACAGCTCCCTGGCTGGGGTCCTTCTCTACACTTCAGCGCATCAGGCACTTGCAGGGGCAGGCTGGGTGGGGTCCACTCTAGCTCAGTGAGTCAGGCAAGGCCTCTCTATTGTTCAGGAGCTGACTGTGGCGAGAGAGAGGCTATGGAGATGGCTCCGCGCCCTACGTGTGACTCAGCAGTATCGCCTCGCTTCCGTGGCTGCCTGGCTTCCCTTCACAGGCATTTTCCACCACGGTCTCCTCCCTCACATCCCCTCGATCCGTCTCTCCACAGTCAACAGCAGCCCTCGCTCTGGGATTGCTCCACAATCCCTAAACTCCAACTCCCAGCTGCTGCACCTTCCAAGGGACCTGCATCCCTGTCTGGGGTGTGTATGGCTGTGGCAAGGACTGTCTGATTCTCCTTCCGTTTAGGCTGTTCCAGATCCGCTGTTTCACTCCAGCCTTAAATGTCTCCTCTGACTCAGACAATCGCCCCGATGTGGGGATCAGACCCCTGCTTCAGTCGAGGTCTGGGCAGGTGCAGTCCTATTAACACTCCCGTTCCCCGCCCCCCCCCACCATTTCCTTCCTCCTGCCGAGTTTTGCATGGTTCTGTATATTCTTTTGGAGAAGGCAATGGCAACCCACTCCAGTACTCTTGCCTGGAAAATCCCATGGATGGGGAAGCCTGGTGGGCTGCAATCCATGGGGGCGTGAAGAGTCGGACGACTGAGCGACATCACTTTCACTTTTCACTTTCATGCATTGGGGAAGGAAATGGCCACCCACTCCAGTGTTCTTGCCTGGAGAATCCCAGGGATGGGGGAGCCTGATGGGCTGCTGTCTCTGGGGTCACGCAGAGTCGGACACGACTGAAGTGACGCAGCAGCAGCAGCAGCAGCGGATATTCTCTTCCACTGGTCAGGTCCTCCCGTCTGCTCTCAGCTGGTGTTTTGCCTGCACTTCTGTGTCTGAAGATATATTCCTGATGTGTCTGTGGAGAGAGACTCAGTCCACATTCACCCACTCTTCCACCATCTTGTTCTCCCTCCAACAATCACATGTCATGAAATATTCCCAAATCACTTGTACTATATAGCCTTTTTATCAGCACTGCATCAGTGATTCTCCTCTACATCACACCATTCCTGCATGAGACCAAAACTTAGGATTCATTCTTAGTGTCAGGTTCATTGCTGTTAATCTCACTGCCATGGTGAGTGCATCTTGCTGACCTGGGAAGATTAAGTATTTACTGCTGTAAACATATCTGGTTTTTAGGATTTCCTGGCCAAGATCCGTGAAAAATGTCTTTCAGGTTTCCGCTGGATGGCTTTCCTACCCCAGCATAAGAGAGCAGCTGATCCCACACGGTCACATTAGCCAGTAAGCACCGCAGTTGCTGAGGCCCCAGCGCCAGTCTCCCCTCGCACCGCACGCCCCGCCTCCATCCGCGATAACTTGGCGCCGCATGTGCCCTACGCCCAGGCCCTAGAGCCTCTCAGCACGTGCCTCTCGGGGCGGGGCAGCTGTCGCTGTCGCTCTGTTGACAAGTCATGTCCGACTCTTTGTGACCTCATGGACTGCAGCACGCCAGGCTTCCCTGCCCTTCAATAATTCACAGGGTTTGCTCAAACTCATGTCCATTGAGTCGGTGATGCCGTCCAACCATCTCACCCTCTGTCTTCCTCTTCCCCTCCTGCCCTCAATCTTTCCCAGCATCAGGGGCTTTTCCAATGAGTCAGCTCTTTCCTGACTCAATACGGGACAGATCCAATCCCCAAATCCCTGTCAAAGATGGGTCCTCTAAAGCCATTTGCTCACTGTACTACTCAAGTGTTTAGCAGAAAACAAATGACTCCAGTCAAAGTGGGTGATTAAGGAGAGTTGAACAAGGGGACTGTACACAGTATGCCCGGGGCTCCCAGGTGACACTGGTGCTAAAGAACCAGTGTGCTGATGCAGGAGCTGTACGAGACCTAGGCTCAACCCCAGGGCCGGGAAGGTTCCCTGCAGGAGAGCACAGCAACCACCCCAGTGTTCTTGCCTGGACAACCCTGCAGACAGAGGGGCCTGGCGAGCTACAGTCCAAGAAGTCACGAAGAATCAGACACGAACCAGCAACTCAGCACGCACGCACACACGAAGA
>SJYV01045381.1:3055-15594 GCA_006410875.1 Neotragus pygmaeus | reverse complement strand
TGACACTGGAAAAAACAAGACAATAGAGAAAAGCAACAAAACTAGAAGCTGTAACTCTAAAAAAAAAAAGACAAAATTCACAGCACCCTAATCAAGAAAAAAGAGAAAACAAATTAAATTATTAATAGTAGAAATGAAAGAAAAGTCATGATGACTCATATGATGGACATTAAAAGGATAATAAATGAATATCATAAACAACTTTGTACCTTCAGATATAAAAGTTAAATTAACAAATTGCTTGAGGATATAACTAACCAAAATTTTGAAAGGAAAAATACATAGTTTGAATAGGTCTGCCTCTATTAAAGAAATTTAATCTATAAGTAATAAGCTTCCAATAAAGACATCAACAAGCCCAGATGATTCCACTGATGAAATATAACAAAAATTTAAAGGAGACATGATAACAGTTCTCTACAATCTATTTCAGAGAATAGAAGCAAAAGGAACACTTCTTCATTCCTTCCACGAGGCCAGCATCACATTTTAATTTCAAAACCAGTAAAAGAAATTAATAGAAAAAAAATATTCACACCAAGATTGTATTAAGAGAATGAAAAGCTAAGTCACAAACTGGGAAGAAAGAATTGTAAGACACATATCTGAAAATAAATATGTAGCAAAAACATACAAAGAATACNTTCAAAACCAGTAAAAGAAATTAATAGAAAAAAAATATTCACACCAAGATTGTATTAAGAGAATGAAAAGCTAAGTCACAAACTGGGAAGAAAGAATTGTAAGACACATATCTGAAAATAAATATGTAGCAAAAACATACAAAGAATACTTGCAACTCAACAATAAGAAAACAAGGAAGTCAATGTAAAAATGCTTAAAAGTGCTGAATAGACCTCTCACTGAAGAATATAAACAGATGGTAAAGAGCATATGAAAAGATGATCTACATCATATGTCTTCAGGGAATTTCAGATTAAAACAACAATATAAAAACAACCTATAATAGGGCTAATGCAAAAACAAACACCTCACGATATCAAATACTGGCAAAAACGTGGACAAATAGGAACTCTAACTCACTGCTAGAGGTAATCCAGTGATACAAATACTTTGGAAACTATCTGGCAATTTATTTTAAGCTAAACACAGTCTGAACATATGATCTAGCAAATGAACACTAAGGTATTTACTCAAAAACTTATGCCCATCCAAAAACTTCAAACAAATTTTAATAGCAGACCAATTCATGGTTGCCAAAAACTAAAAATCACCAAATATGACCTTCAGTAGATGAGTGGGTAAGGAAACTATGGTAATCTACATGATGGAAAGCTATGCAGCCCTGAAAAAAAGTTTCAAACCATAAACAGATATAGAGAAGCTTCAACGTGTATTGATTAGCATAAAAAGCCAGTATAAAAAGCTGACATACTGTATGACATCATCAATGTTGTATTCTGGAAAATGCAAACCTTGAAAAGAGTAAAAAGTTCAATAGTTGTCAGTGGTTCCAAGTGAGGTTTTGAGGAATGGACAGGTGGAGCATGAGAGATCCATGGGGGATTCAAACGCCTCTGCACGACACCGTGTTGGCTGAGTACAAAATAGGCATTTGTCAAACACTAAAGAACTGTAAAACACATAAAGTAAATACATTGTAAACAATGGACAATAGTTAATAATAATGTATTGATATTAGTAGATCAATTGTGACAAATGAACTCATATCCATTGAACCAATACAAGATGTTAACAATAGAAGATACCAAGTGGAGGAAGAGTGGCTGTATGGGAACTGTCTATAACTATCTGATGAATTTTTTCTAATCCTGAATCTGTTATTTTAAAAAAGAAATACAAAAGGGCAACAAACACATGAAAAGATGTGCAACACTGCTCATCATGAGAGAAACGCAAATCAAAATTACACTAAGGTGTCATCTCATAATGGTCAGAATGACCATGATCAAAAACTGTACAAGCAGTAAATGCTACAGAGAGCTTAGAGAAAAGGGAACTCTCTTCCACTGTTTGTGGGAATGGAAATTGATATAGCCACTATGCAGAACAGTAGGGAGATTCCTTTAAAAACTAGGATTAAAGCTATCATATAANTACAAGCAGTAAATGCTACAGAGAGCTTAGAGAAAAGGGAACTCTCTTCCACTGTTTGTGGGAATGGAAATTGATATAGCCACTATGCAGAACAGTAGGGAGATTCCTTTAAAAACTAGGATTAAAGCTATCATATAACCCAGCAATAGAAATACTGTGCATATACACTGAGAAAGCAATAACTGTAAAGACACTTGTATCCAAAGTTCATTGCAGCACCATTTACAATAGCCAGGACATGGAAACAACCTAGATTTCAACTGAGAGATGAATGGATAAAGAAGTTGTGGTAGATATACACAATTGAATATTAGCCATAAAAAGGAATGAATTTAAGTCACTTGTAGTGAGGTGGATGCACCTAGAGCCCGTTACACAGAGTGAAGTAAGTCACAAAAAGAAAAAGAGTGTATATTCATGCATAAACACGGAATATAGGAAATNACACAATTGAATATTAGCCATAAAAAGGAATGAATTTAAGTCACTTGTAGTGAGGTGGATGCACCTAGAGCCCGTTACACAGAGTGAAGTAAGTCACAAAAAGAAAAAGAGTGTATATTCATGCATAAACACGGAATATAGGAAATGGTACTTGTGAACCTATTTGCAGGGCAGGAATAGAGACACAGATGTAGAGAACAGTTATATGGATGCAGCAAGGGAAGGAGAGGGTGGAATGAATTGAGAGTGGCACTGACAAATATAGAGTGCCATGTGTACAACAGATAGCAAGTGCAAAATTGTATATAATACAGGGAGCTCAGCCTGGTGCTGTGTGACAGCCTAGAAGGGTGAGATGAGTAGGAGGGAGAAAGGCTCATGAGGCATAAGATATATGTATACTTATAGATGATTCATTCTGATGTATAACAGAAACTAACACAACATTATAAAGCAATTATCTTCCAATTAAAACAATTTTTAAAGCTCTACTAATTTGAAAAATAGAAAAAAAACGATGGATAAGAACACATAGCCAGTACCAAGTTATATACAAAAATGCCAAATAAATAAGATTCAGGAAAATGAAAAGCAAAATATGATGGTAAAAATTTGATCTTCGAATTACAATGCTTAGAGAATAATATATAGGAGAATATATATATAGGAGAATAATATATAGAGAAAATATAAGGAACTTCACAAATCTGGTATTATAAGATCAACATAGCAAAATCAAGAGACTGCTCTGGAAGACTCAACAATTACTCAGATCATGTAATAGAAAATACAGCATAAACAAAAGCAACCATATAAAAAATATACCTACAAGGAAATCTTAGAACAATGTATACAGCCCACATGGAAGCAAGAATAATTCTCTGAGGGCTTTAGGGAAAAGAGATGTCAAACAAAATACTAAGTTATGTGTATTCAAGAGGAGCAGATATTGTAAGACTGTCAATTTTCCTTAACTCCTTTACAGATTTAATACCACATCCAGAGCAGGTAAGACCCCAGTCAACCATGGGCTGCTATTTCCTGTATCCAGAAAAAAAAAAAAAAAAAAAAACATGGAAAACTTATCCAAGGAATAAAGAGAACTATTAACAAAAGCAAAAACACAAAATTACATAATCCCTGATGGACCATCGGTCTCCACTGAACTAGACCATATGAGTGCCCAGGTTGGGGAGTACTCTGAGGCTGACATAGGTGTGCAGCCTACAAGGGAAGCAGACAACAGGATAAACTGCAAAAGGCTTGAAAGTTGAGCCCCTGATTCTTCAAGTATGCCATGGGACAATGAATCTCTACTGCTTTACTGAGGGTATCTGAGACAGCATCTCAGAGCCCCATGCCAGGACCATGGGGCACCAAAGTTTGGGTTGGATGTGGCAGTATGGCCCAGAGGTCATTAAAAAAACAGCACAAATTTTGTTGTGTGCTTGCTGAGTTGCTCAGCTGTGCCCAACACTTTGCAACCCCATGGACTATAGCCTGATAGGCTCCTGTGGCCATTTTCATTCTCCAGGCAAGAATACTGGATTGGGTTTCCATGCCTTCCCCCTGGGGATCTTTCCAACTCTGGTATGGAACCCAGGTCTCCCACATTGCAGGCGGATTCTTCACCATCTGAGTCACCAGGGAATGTTAGTGGATTACAACTGTGCCTTTTAAACGGTCACCTTAATAGACTATTGCACAAGGACCAAAAGAGAAAGACTAGTATTACAGTCATTATACAAAAGGACAGACATTCATCTCAGAACTTAAGAGCAATGCCCCTGTAGTCAACTAAGAGCCTACAGTGAGAACTGTCAGGCTAACGATCCCCTTCCTTCACTTACTCTTCTGGGATTGTGTGGGGCATGGTTGGGGACAGGGGTGGATTCATGCCAGAAAGGGAAGGATTTCCAGGCCCTGCCAGCAGTCAATATGAAGATCCTGAGTGACATGTGAGGGGGTCCACACCACAGAAGATAGTCTCCCATCCTTCATTCTCAGCTAGTCTTACCTGCTTCAGCTGTTTCCAGGAAGCCTCAGGCAGAAGTGTCCAGATGAGACGTACGTGCACTTCACACCAGGAGTCTGGGGATTTGATGTCTTCCATGTGAGGCTTTGTCCTCAGGTCAGCAGATGGGCCTTAGCCCAGCACCTACAAGGGTCAAGGGAAGACACAATGAACAGAGAGCATCACTCAGCACAGAAGGAGCCCCAGAGAGACCTCCTCGCTGTCTGTCTCCAGAGCTCCATGAAGGCTTTTAGGCTTGTACTCCTAAATCCTCTCTGCCGGGGTTGCTGACAGAAGTGAGAGGCAAGGAGTGAGGCCAGTTGACTGAGCTCATCACAGTGACGTCCCAGGACCCCCTGAGTCAAGGAAAACTCCTGTGCCAATGCTGCAGGAAACTCCCCTGGAACCCCACCCACCGAGGCCCCGCCCCTGGTGTCCTCCTGGAGCCTAGATGCGCATGACAGGAAGTGACATCTTCCTAAACACGCTGGAGTGTGATGCCATCTTTGAGAGTGCCTTTATCTTTGAGAGCTGCTGTGTACGGTGACCAGACAGAGGAGTCCCAAGTCTCATCAGTTGTCAAAGTTGGAGGTGACGTGAGTTACTAGTGCGGGGACACATCTCTGCAACCCCAACCCCTTTTCCGGCCAAAAAGTGGGGACCGCACAACCTCAAGCCACCCTGCCCCTGCTCTCAGACCAGAGGATCCAGCCTAGTTCTTAGGCCCCAAGACCATTTGCTAACCCCTAGGGGGTGTCGGGAAAGAATGCCTCGGTTAGGCTCTGCTGGACTCCAGCTCTGCTCAATAGAGTAAGAGCCCTGAGCCCTGTGGAGTGAAGGCGGGACATTCGGGGGGACTGAGGGTCTCCAGGCCCCAGAACGGTGGCTACACATAACACCCCACCCACCGCGACTCACACACGGACCATCTGGGCAGCACCTGGGCAGCTCTAAAGAATGAGGTGATTGAAGACACGGGACACAGAGAGGAGGGGACCACGATCCAAGGAGCTGGCAGCCAGTCAGCAGAGGGAGGATGTCAGGGTGACGACCATCCTTCCCATCACATGGACCACTCAGCACCCTCCCCTGTGCTCAGCATTTCCTCCCAGCCAAACACAGGGAAGGGTGGCGGCGATCTGAGAGGGGAAGTTAGAGTGTGGTCGTAAAGGGGCAGCCACCAGACAGCAAAAGAGCAGATCCCGGGACCCTTTGGTGGAGGGCTGAGCACTCCCTCCTCTCTGCCTCTGGAGTGACAAGAAAGGAGGCAGTGTCAACTTCAGAGCAGGAGAGGGAACAGGGTGTGTGCAGAGTTGGGGTGGGGTGGGGTTCGGATATGGGGGAGTCTTGTCCCAATTTTCATCCTGATTCTAAATGTGAACTGAGAGAACCTGCCTCCCCTGCCAGCCCCGACAGGCCCCCCCTTCTAACAATCAGGCAGGGCTCTCTGGCTGTGCCCCAGTGCTCACTCTCGTATCTTCCTCAGGGGTCTCAGGGGATAGGCCCACCAGAACAGGAGCCCTCTGGGTCCTACAGCACTGGCCTGAAAGACCCCTCAGAGGCAGCCTTGGTTCAAGTCGGGGAGGACTCTCCCCGGTGAAGGTACTCACAGAATCTCCTTGTCCTTACTTTAGGTGCCCTCAGTGCCTTCACGCCCACCTGCAGTCCGTGACCTGTGTCATCATGCCTCGGAGGCACAACAATAAGTACCATGCCCGTGTGAAACGCCACCAGGTCTGGAGGGACACTCAGTGTCCCCAGGAGCCCAGGCCAGTGCTGCTGCAGCCGCAGAAGAGGAGTGTCCCTCCTCCTCCTCTTCTGGCCCTCAGGGTTCTCTCCGGAGCTCCCCTGCTGCTGGTGAAAGCCAGAAGCTTCAGGGAGCTTTGGCCACTAGCTCTCCTGATGCAGGGACTTCCTGCACAGGATCTGATGAAGGCGCCCAGGGCCCAGAGGAGGAAAGTGCAGGTTTCTCCCAGGCAGCCCTGG
Organism: Neotragus pygmaeus; assembly: GCA_006410875.1. NCBI lineage: Eukaryota > Metazoa > Chordata > Mammalia > Artiodactyla > Bovidae > Neotragus > Neotragus pygmaeus. The sequence continues at coordinate 9,071 of SJYV01045381.1, read as the reverse complement.
CCGCTCAGAGCATTCGCAAAGATCCTTTGACCAGGAAGGCCAGCATGCTGGTGGAGTTCCTGCTGGAGAAATATGGCAAGGGGGAGCCCATCATGCAGAACGCCCTGCTGACAGTCATCAACAGGAAGTATAAGCAGCACTTCCCCGAGATCCTCAGGAGAGACTCTGAGCGCATGGAGCTGGTGTTTGGCCTGGACTTGAAGGTAGTCGACCACAGCAGGACCATCTATGTCCTCATCAGCAAGCTCAGCCACGGGGGTGACGAAGGTCCGAGTCATGAGAAGGGGCTCCCCAAGTCTGGTCTCCTCATGGCGCTCCTGGGGTTCATCTTCATGAAGGGGAACCGGGCCACCAAGGAAGAAGTCTGGGAATTCCTCATTGTGTTGGGGGTCTATGCTGGGAGTAAGCACCGATCTTTGGGGAGCCTAGAAGGCTCATCACCAAAGAGCTGGTGCAGGAGAAGTACCTGAAGTACCTCCAGGTGCCCAATAGTGATCCTCCACGCTACGAGTTCCTGAGGGGCCCAAGAGATTGTGCTGAGACCAGTAAGATGAAGGTGCTGGAGGTTCTGGCCAAGATCCGTGAAACGGTCCCTAGTTCCTTCCTAGACCTCTATGACGAGGCTCTGAGAGATCAGGCAGAGAGCAGGGCTGAGAGGTGCAACGCAGGATCCACCTATGGCTGAGGCCAGTGCCCCTTCCAGGGCCAAGTCCTGCAGCTCCTCCCACATCTAAGGAGGGAGGCCTGGGCACTTTGTTCCCTTTGTGTTGGAAGAGAGCAGTCAGGCTCCTAAATAGTGCAGAGTGGTAGGGGTGGAGGGAACAATACCTATGTGTTCTTATAGTTTTAAGTAGTAAGGGAGTTTACCTGCAGTTCATTTTAACAAAATATGTATCTTTTCCCCTTTATCCATAGGAGAAATATCTAGTGAAAGATGATTTAAAGTAGATAGGTAAAGAGATGAGGGAGGTGTTAAGTATTTTGTAATTTTACTACTTTTGTTAAGGTTTATAGTGCTTCAGAATACAAATGTATGGATCATATAAACCTTAGTTCTTTGCTGTTTTAAAGTTTTGAAAACCACAGTCTGCGTATTTGTAAAACACATTGGAAGTACTGAATATATTGTTCGCAATCCAAACAAGGTAACATGACTTTGGAACAGAATTTTCTTGAAGAGTATTCAAGCTTCCAAAGAGTGAAAGGAGGTAGGAGTGAAGCAAACCAAGTTTAGATCTCATTACTGTTTTACATGACTAAATTTTACACATTATTTACTTCTTTTTCTCCAAATGTTTTTACTTCTGAGTTTGTTTTTGTTCAGAATATTAATTTGGTAATGATATTGCTGTTACATTTATTGCTGTTTTAAGAGTTTTAAAGTTACAGTTTCGGTTGGTGTAAAAGAGGTTCACAAACCATCTTTATTGTCTCCATGATCTGGAAGTAGGTAACACAGCACTGCAGGAAAGATTTTCATGGTAATGCAAAAGATGACCACAGAAAATACTGAGAAACAAAAAGAAGTGGAGGAAAAAAAAAATCTTTAAGTTGTTGTTTACCTTATTTCTTTTAAACTTTCTATTAGTAAAAAAAATACTTTGACTTATTTAGCTCATTTAAGAATATTTGTTTCTTTTGTCCTAATTCACTGCATATTCTCTGCTATCTCACAGATTAAAAATAAACTCAGATGGGTAGGTGGTATTTCAGGGGGTTATAATAATCATAACTTGCATTTATTATAGACCAGTACTTATTAAAGAGTATGCCACTGCTTTATATGTAGCACATGCATTACAGCATTCCTGCAGGATAGGATTTACCCTAACCCTATGCTACTGGAAGTTAAGGTAAGAAACCTGTTCTATGACTGAGGGGCCCCTGACTCCAGAAGAGTTGAGCCCTATAATGTTCTGCTTCTCAGAAGACCCCAATAGCTTTGTACACATCTGGTTCATCCTGTCTTCCAATCCAGAACTTCCAAGAAAATAATGCCTTTGTTCTGAGGAACACAGCCTCAGATGAGTGGAGGGTGGAGTCTGAGTCCAGTCATAAGTTAGGATGAGGTCCCTGAATGAGGGGCTAGAGGACTACTTAGCCCAGAACAGAGGAGACTTTGGAGACCCACCCCTGATGTCAGCCATACATGGTCCAGGAGAAAGCTTTCTGACTGAAGTGCCCCTTTCCACTGGGAGTGGTCTGAGAGAGGTGAGAGCCTTGGTCTACTGGGAGAAGCCTCACTCAGTACAGAGCAGAAAACTAGTGACTCCAAATGAGGATATAGGGACTGCACCTAGAACACAGCCCTACCACTCGACACCTCGCACTGGCAAATTTGGGACTGCGGACATGATGCACCCCACACACTTAGACCATCTCGGGAAGTGAGGAACTTGGGCTCAGGGGCCAGCGTCAGGAGGAATTCCAGGTCAGGCCAAGAGTCAAGCAGAGGACCATGAGGACTAAGGGAACCACTCACATTATAAAGGTGGGGACACCATAGAATCTCTCCCCGAGGGTCAGCCATGAGTGACCATAGGCAGGCATGCCCACGAAGGAGCCTTCACATCCTCTTAGGTGGTCTCAGGGAATTCAAGGCTGTCGCATGAGAAGACAAGCCTCCCTGGGACATGGGAAATCAGTGTGAGGACCTGGAGAGAGGACCGAGGGGAACTCCAACCCAAAGGAGAAAGGAACACATAGCCCCAGCACTGTTTCAGCTCTGGGAGTCCCAGGCAGAGGTAGTCAGATGTGTCACACACTTGTTTCCAGCTTGGGAGGACTCTGATCGATATGGGGAAGAGGCCCAGACCCTGAGAGAGAGTACTCTCGAGGTCACCATCCCCAGGGCAAGGGAGGCCAGAGAATCCTGTCCTCTGCTGTTAGTTCTCAGAAGCGCCCCAAAACACCTGTGGGTAAACATGGCCTACTCTGACTTCTACATCTGGGGACTGAGGGTGCTGTGGGCTTAGGTATAAGGCTGGCTGACACGGCATAGGGGGAAGTTCCGGGTGGTCTAGGCATTAGGGGGAGGACCAGGGGATGCAAGGGAAAATGAAAACCATAACAATGGGGCAGTCATAGTCTGTCCCTGCTGTCAGTACTGGCAGACACTTGGATAGATGTCAGGCTGAGCGGAGGCAACCGTCGATCCCCCTCAGGGTGACAGAAAAGTGAGGACAGTAATACTGAAGACAGGGAGGATATATAGGTCTTCCCAGGAGTCAAACTGAGGAGCCCGAGCAAGAACCGGTGGGGCCAGCCATAGGTTCAGTTCAGTTGCTCAGCTGTGCCTGTCTCTTTGTGACCCCATGGACTGAAGCATGCCAGGCTTCCCTGTACATCACCCACTCCTGGACCTTCTCAAACTCACATCCATTTAATTGGTAATGCCATCCAAACATCTCATTCTCTGTTGGCCCCATCTCTTCCTGCCTTCTGTATTTCCCACCATCAGGGCCTTTTCACTGAGTCAGTTCTTCACATGAGGTGGCCAAAGTATTAGAGTTTCAGCTTCAGCTATTCAGGACTGATTTCCTTTGGGATTGACTGGTTTGATCTCCTTGCAGTTCAAGGACTCACAAGAGGCTTCTCCAACACCACAGTTCAAAAGCATCAATTCTTCAGCTTTCATCTTACTTTATAGTCCAACTTATGACTACTGGAAAAACCAGAGCTTTGAGTAGCCAGACCTTTGTTGGCAAGGAAATGTCTCTTGCTTTCTAACATGCTGTCTAGGTTAGTCATAGCTTTTCTTCCAGGGAACAGGCATCTTTTAAACTTTGATGGCTGCAGTCACCATCTAGAGTGGTCTTGGAGCCCCCCAAAAAAGTCTGTCACTGTTTCCATTATTTCCCCATCTATTTGCCATGAAGTGATCTGACCTGGTGCCATCCATGATATTACTTTTTTGAATGTTGAGTTTTAAGCCAACTTTTTCACTCTCCTCTTTCACTTTTATCAAGAGGCTCTTTAGTTCTTCTTCATTTTCTTACATAAGGGTGTTGTCATATGTGTGCCTGATGTTATTGATATTTCACACAGCAATCTTTTTTTTTATGGCTGAACAGAAATTTATCTAAATTTATCTTTGTTCGAATTCTGATTCTTCAAAGAGCATCAGTTCTTTCAATTTGGTTTAAGCCATGCTTAAATAGAATACATACAAAATGATTGTTTACAGCACTTTTGACAGAAGAGCAGAAAATTCTGTGTTGTTTCACCACACCTGCTAATTTTATTCTGATGCAAAACCTAACTGCCTGTCATTTAATGAATAAAGTCATTTCCAAGTGACCTGCCCTGCCCTTTTTATATATGAGTTCTGGGCTACTGTCTTCTTCTCTGTACATGCTCCATTCCTGGCCTTTGGCTTACATGGAGACTGTGAGCTGTTACCCAGGGAAGCCAGTCTCAGAGTCCTCACTCCAGTGTGCATCTCGTTTCTCTGCCACACGTGTNTCCTTTTCATTAAACTTGGGAGAGAAGTTGCTTTCATTGATCTGAGGATCTGCCCACCGAGGTCCAGCCAAGACAGAAACTGCAGTGTATTCCACAAGATTAGAGTCATGCCACTCAACAAGCCAGCCCACTTTATCATTAGGAACCTGGCTGCGTTGAACTTTTGAACCTGGGTAAGGAGATGTCCGAGACTTGTTGTGGGAATTCTCTTTGGTACCATTAAAACCAGACATCATGTTGGAATTAACATGAAATCTGCAGGATGAAAGTGAGTTTCTGCATGCCGCGGTGCTACAACCGCCCAAGGACTTGACAATCACAAAGGCCAGGGCGACAGAGAGGGACACGGCGGCTAAAGTCTTCCCCAGGAAGTCTCCGGCCATCAGCGGACCGCGGAAGATTTGTGGAGTGAGGTAGCTCTTAGCTTGAGCCGCAGCCTCCACCTGCCCCACAGCCCTGAGCCCCGAGTGTCCAGCGGCTACTGGGACTGGGCAGCCTTCCGGATCTGGAGAAGAAGTAGCAATGTCAATCTCATTAACACACAGCGACTAGACGCCCTCCCAAAATAACAGCCCACTTCGAACCCCCAAGTGACGCACAAGGTACCAGCTCCAGTTCACCCAGCAATCTTGATTCCAACTAGTGCTTCATCCAGCCTACAATTTTGCATGATGTATGACGCATAGAAGCTAAATAAGCAGGGTGACAAATAAGTACAGTTTTGACGTACTCCTTTCCCTATTTGGAACCAGTCTGTTGTTCCATGTCCAGTTCCAACTGTTGCTTCTTAACCTGCATGTGATTTCTCTGGAGGCAGGTAAGGTGGTCTGGTATTCCCATCTCTTTAAGAATTCTCCACAGTTCATTGTGATCCACACTGTCAAAGGCTTTGGCATAGTCAATAAAGCAGAAGCAGATGTTTTTCTGAAACTCTCGTGCTTTTTCTATGATCCACTAAACTTTGGCAATTTGACCTCTGGTTCCTCTGTGTTTTCTCAGTTCACCTTGAACATGTGGAAGTTCATGATTCCCATACTGTTGAGGCCTCGCTTGGAAAATTTTGACCATGAATTTACTAGCGTGTGAGATGAGTGCAACTGTGTGGTAGTTTGAACATTCTTTGGCATTGCCTCTCTTTGGGATTGGAATAAAAACTCGTCTTTTCCAGTCCTGTGGCCACAGCTGAGTTTTCCAAATTTGCTGACAGCATACTGAGTGTGCACTTTCACAGCATCATCTTTTAGGATTTGAAATAGTTCAGCTGGAATTTCATCACCTCCACTAGCTTTATTGATAGTGATGCTTCCTAAGGCCCACTTGACTTTGCATTCCAGGATGTTTGGCTCTAGGTGAGTGATCACATCATCATGATTATCTGGGTCATGAAGTTCTTTTTTGTATAGTTCTTTTTAAAGTTTTCCTGCCACTACTGCTTAACATCTTCTGCTTCTCTTAGGTCCATACCATTTCTTCCTTTATTGTGCCCATCTCTGCATGAAATATTCTCCTGGTATCTCTAATTTTCTTGAAGAGATCTCTAGTCTTTTCCATT
>SJYV01045374.1:142816-181938 GCA_006410875.1 Neotragus pygmaeus | reverse complement strand
TCCTCTTGCCTGGAATGTTCTTCATTCCCTTTTCCATGAATAATAGTATTCATTCTGTAGCAATTCTCTTAAGGGCCCTGTTCTTCAAGAAGCCTTTCCTGAATTCTTGTCCCCTAAGTTGAAATTAGGTGCCCCTAATTCCTGTTTCTGTAAAAGCTCAATTACCCCCCTCCCATAGCACTATGTAAGCCCAACAAGAGCAGGGTCACATCTGTTCTGCAGAACATCAGACGCAGCACAGAGTCTGCCATAATGCAGGTGCTCAACGTCTCAAAAAATGCATGAAGAACTGAAGCAGTAAGTCATCGGTGATCTTTGCTGCCAGCTTCACTTCACACCCCTTCCCCTTCACCCTGCCCTCCTAAACTGAGCGTGTTTTGAGCATATTTCCTCAGTGGCTCCAGGGGTCTTTTCCTTCCCAGGTGTGGCACATGCTGTTCTCTTTCTTTTCCTCTTTATCTAAGTCCTCCTTCTCCGTGCTGTGCACTTACATGCCACCCTCCAGTGTCAAGCCCTTCTTACCCTCTACCACACTTCAGTTGATTATTATATTTCTGCCCTCCTGACACCACCACCCTCATGTTCTAAGAATGCTTGTTGAAATAGGCCTTCCTCATTCTCTTTCTAGTTCCTGTCACTGTGCCTGTCCCAGCTGATTTTTGTAGAATGAATAAATGAATGACCTAGTAATCTGCTGAACACACCTTGTGGAAAATACTTTAGAAATAGTTGCCTCCAGGCATTTATATTTTTTCTTTCTGATTTCTTTTTTTTTAAATTTTTAATATATTTTACTTTACAATACTGTATTGGTTTTGGCATACATTGACATGAATCCACCATGGGTGTTGCAAAACCTAAAATGAATTTAAGTTGAATGTGTTAATAGATATGCTTTTCATTCTGAGTGTGAGGTATCAAACTATAAAAAAGAGCTTCCTAAATGAGGGAGAAGGAGAGCAAGAGTGAAGACAAGCAGGAAGCTATTGAAGTAATTCAGGTAAGAGATAATGGAGGCTTGGGCTGGGAGCATGGAGCTATTGTGGTGGGAAGTCTGCAAAGCTAAGTCTGTACATCCACCATGTGACTGGAATCAACATGACATACACGAGAAAGAGAAGTCAAATATAAAATGCAAGAGAAGACATAACTGGCCTGAGCAACTGGGTGAATAGAGGAATCATTGCTGAAACAGAGCATTAGGTGTTGCCACAGGATTTTGGGAGGAAAGGCCATAAATTTGATTTTGGATATTTTGATATGTTTATTAGGCGAAAAGTGGACATGTCAATAAGAGTTAGACACACTGTCAGGGCTGAAGATGGAAATTTCAGAACCATCCGTGATAAGCTGACATTTACAGCCAGGAGGCTGGAAGAGATCACAGAATTTTTTCTATCAGGTTTTCTTTTAGAAGCATCAAATAATAACTTTTTCAGTCTTTAGTGAAGCAGTCTATTCCTGCACAAGAAAATCCAAGTGGTATGTCAGGAGTGCATTTTGTCGCAAGAGCTAAGGATTCCTTTGGAAATTAACCATTTGTAAGATAATGATTTAAAGAGTTTTTGATAGTTGTGATGCATTTGGACTTCAAAATGAGCCTTAGAATTTTTAAAGTAAAAATTTTAAAAATTAGTTCCATTTGAATAATGAAAAAGAAAGGATACACTTTTCCAAGAATGCAAAAGGAATCTGAAAGAGATTGTGGTTTGCCAGGGGTGTAAAGCAGTAGACGTAAAACTAATCTGAAGCCAGGTTTTCTTTTTTTTCAGGGCCTATTCTTTAAGCTACACAAATGGCGAGTCATTATGTTTGGAAGAAAACAAAGAGAATGCCACGTCTTCCACTTCTCTCATTTGCTCTTTTGTGAAATCCGCAAAACACGCTTCTAAATCACAGAACTGTACATTAAGTTATATCAGAAAAATAATATTATTTTTCATGTAGCAATCTTAAACATATATTTACTTTTTGTTATATATTTCAAATGTTCCATTGATTTTTCTAATTAGAAAGTGAAATATATATAATGCAGAAATTAGCATGATGTGAACAATATAAAGAGGAAATTTCTACCACTTGTACCATGGAAAGATGGTCATGATTCAAATTTTGATGTTTTTATTTCAAGATTTTATTTTGCTGTGCATGCTCATTTACACTCAAGCTTTTATTTTTTAAAAAACAAAGAAATATAACAAAATGGTAAGGCCATGACATACTCAAGCTTTTATTTTTTAAAGACAAAGATTGAAATATAACAAAATGGTAAAGCTATGATGTATTATAGACACTGGTGGCTCAGATGGTAAAGCGTCTGCCTGCAGGGCAGGAGGCTCGGGTTTGATCCCTGGGTTGAGAAGATCCCCCCTGGAGAAGGATGTGGCAACCCACTCCAGTACTCTTGCCTGGAAAATTCCACGGACTAAGGAGCCTGGTAGGCTAAAGTCCATGGGGAAACAAAGAGTCGGACACGACTGAGCAACTTCACATACATACATAAATATATGGACTAATAAGTAAAGATCTATATTATTTTTTGTATAAGCTATAGAGCATTACATTGGTAGAAAATCATAAGTTGTGTATATCAAATGTTCTACTGATGAACATTTGAACTATTCTAATTTAACTCTATTATAATCTGTGTTGTGGGCAGTCATATAAAGGAATATATAACACAATAAAACTTTTTATGTCAAATGAGAAGTTGTTTTCTGTGGACATTGTACCAGTATATATTTCTTTTGGTACAATATGAGAGTGCTCATTTCTTCAAATTCTTGCCAACATTTTCTTTACTTATTCATTTTTTTTCTTTTTTTTATTGGGGTATAATTGATTTACAATATTATATTAGTTTCAGATGAACAATATGCTGATTAAAATTTTTTATGGATTATACTCTTATTATAGAGCTTCCCTAATGGCTCAGCAGGTAAAGAATCCACACCTGCAATACAAGAGACGCAGGAGACATGGGTTCAATTCCCTAGAGAAAGAAATGGCAACCCACTCCAGTATTCTTGCCGGGAAAATTCCATGGACAGAGGAACTTGATGGGCTACAGTACAAAGTGCTGTGAAGAATTGGACATGTCTGACGACATAACACACCACATAATTATATGAAGTATTGACTATATTCCAAGTGATGTACAATATATCCTTGTAGCTTATTTTATACGTAATAGTTTGTACCTCTTAATCTCCATACCTGTTTTGCCCCTCTTCGCTTTCCTCTCCCCACTGGTAAACACTGATTTGTTCCCTATATCTGAGTCTGTTTCTATTGTTATATTCATTTATTTGTTTTATTTTTTTATATTCATCATATAAATGAGAACAGAATATTTTTCTTTGACCTGTTTCACTAAGCGTAATACCATTCAGGTTCATCCATGTTGTTGCAAATGGCAATATCTCATTCTTTTATATGGTTAAGCTGTATTCCATTGTATATATACACTCTAGTAATACTTCAGTACTCTTGCCTGGAAAATCCCATGGATGGAGGAGCCTGGTAGGCTGTGGTCCATGGGGTCGCTAAGAGTTGGATATGACTGAGTGACTTCACTTTCCCTTTTCACTTTCCTGCATTGGAGAAGGAAATGGCAACCCACTCCAGTATTCTTGCCTGGATAATCCCAAGGACGGGGGAGCCTGGTGGGCTGCCGTCTATGGGGTCGCACAGAGTCGGACACGACTGAAGTGACTTAGCAGCAGCAGCAGCAGCAGCAGAAATACTCTTACTCTGTGGCTTTTTCTATTTTTCAAAGTGATTTCTTCTATAGTGATGGTGGTGGTTTAGTCACTAAGTCATGTCCAACTCTTGTGACCCCATGGACTGTAGCCTGCCTAGCTCCTCTGTCCATGGGATTCTCCAGACAAGAATACTGGAGTGGGTTGCCATTTCCTTCTCCAAGGGATCTTCCTGACCCAGGAATTGAACCTGGGTCTCCTGCATTGCAGGCAGATTCTTTACAGACTGAGCTACAAGGGAAGCCTCATTTTATCCATACAATAACTCTGAGATATAGGCCAAATAAACATCATTTTTCTCATTTCATTGAAGGGAAAGTTGAGGCACGGTTAAGAAACAAGCCTGAGATTTCACAAGTAGGAAGTTTTCAGACTAGGAAAAGGATATTAAATTCTATTATGTTCTCTCCATGCTAATGAAAGTCTTGTTCAGTAACTGTTTATGTGTGTAAGATTTCTAGCTTACCTCTGTGTCTTCTAATCCTATTTTTCCCTTTAACAGTTAGCAGGAGTTGGAGATACATGGTAGATACTCCTTAAATACTTTGATAGATGCTCTCTATCAGTGAGGATAATGGTTCCACCTTAAGTGACTACCACGATTGATTATACTTCCTACCTAGGGGACTGTGAGAAATATTCTGAGATTATATCTGCGCTCAGGTGGAAAGAGTGTGATAATCGATGAGCGACATCTGTTTTTGAGAAGAGGGCCACATATTCATGCTAGTGAAGAGAGTAATCATGTGTACAAATTATTTCTCATTTTTGAATTTCTTATCTGACTATTTTTGAAGACTATTTTTAAAATAGTCTTTCAAGTCCTTGTTCTTTTTAATTTATGGATACATTTATTCAATTCTAGAAAACATTACAGATTTATACTTACTTCAAAACAATGATTTTATGAGTTATGCATACTTCATGTTTGTGTTTTACAAAAATAAATTCCTTGGGGAAGGATCCTTGGTTTTATTGTTCATTGCTGCATCCTTAGTGTCTGCGTATATTAGGTGCTTAATCAGTATTTATTGAATAAATGAATGAAAGTCTCAGTGGTTTTTATGTTTTTTGAAACCGTGATTCCTTTATGTGTTGCTTTAAACTGATCAGAAGCTTCAATCTATCCTTGTGTGGGGGTTGGATGGACTCTGAAAATCATAGAATCAAACTAGTTATTTTTTTTTTAATTAAAAAAAATTTTTTTACTTTATTCTACTTTACAATACTGTATTGGTTTACTTAATTTTAGTGAATATCTGTTGTTGTCTTATAGACCCTGTGACTATATGAATCAAAAATTTTGAAACTGCTTGGTTAGATTAATGCATATTTAGTAGAATAATGTGGGCTTCCTGGTGGCTCAGACGATAAAGTGTCTGCCTGCAATGTGGGAGATCCGGGATAGATCCCTGGGTGGGGAAGATCCCCTGGAGAAGGAAATGGCAACCCACTCCAGTACTCTTGCCTGGAAAATGCCATGGACAAAGGAGCCTTGTAGGCTACAGTCCATGGGGTTGCAAACAGTCAGACACGACTGAGTGACTTCACTTCACTTCAGTAGAATAATGTAGGTCTAGCCTTTGAAGGAGCTGATAGTTGATTCATCTGCCATTTACTCCAATAGTGTGAGCTGTTTGTGAGGTTGTAATGCTTATCCTTCTACCACTTTACCCAGCATAGTGCCTTGGAAGGAACCAATTTTATCTTTCAAAAATGGAGGAGAAATTGAAAAGTCAACTGTTCAGAGGTACAGTTTATTACATTATTGTGTTAAAGGACATTTAAAACCCAGCACTCACTCATAGCTTCTTTTATATATATCTGTGTCTCTATATATCTATGTCTGTATCTACTGTATGTACATATCCTTCTTGTTTCTTTCTTAGGAAATTCATGGCCATAGGTGAAAGTTTTTTTATTCATTTTCATTTATTGTAACTAAATAGTTGAATGAATTCAAGGCTCGTCTTGTGACCCAGACCATCTCTCTCTGAAGGTAATTAACATATGCTGTATTCTAAGTTTAGAGTAGGAATGGTGATGGGAGTAGTTAACATCACAAGCTTAGACTTGAGTCTGAAAAGTACTGAACAGTCAGTAAATTGATATTTTCACTTCTTTTCTGCTATTGCTCCTTGGTTGTAGGGTTGTTGATCTGAAATCCTTTAGGGATTTTGAAAAGATTCATCTATTTCAAATAAATTGCCCTCTGATTGAACTATAAAATGTCAGCTACCTTAATAAGACTAAATTTTGAATTAGAAAATGAGAGTTCTGCACTATATTTTAGGGAAAAATTTGATCATTGTAGAGACAGATGGTAGAGTTCTCACCTTCAAAAAAAAAAAAAACACACAAATAGGAGCTTTTAGAAGCCTAGTGCTAAAATCACATAAGAATGGAAATTAAGGCAGGAAAGATGGGATCTAAGAGATTATCTTAATGCATTTTAGATGTGTTCAATTCTATATAGTGATAACTTGTCAGTCACCTTTAGTATTAAGTATATACATTTTGTAAATGAAGAATTTGATAATGTCTAAGTTAAAAAGAAGAGATAAAACATCTATCTAGCTGCTGGGCACACCCCAGCACACATGGAGAAATGAAAGGAAACATGAGCAGATGAAATGGAAGTTACTGGACTGAAGATGCAGTTTAATGCAATGCAATGAGGTAAAATGTGAATGTCTAAAACTATTAAAAATAGCATCTATTGGCATTGGAGCAGGTATGTTATAAGAACAAGAAGACTATGATATAAACCAAGACATATCCACTACAGGAATTTTCATATTTTATCCTGTGCCACAAACCCATCTTTCTCCCCTTCAGTTCAGTTCAGTTGCTCAGTCGCTCAGTCGTGTTCGACTGTTTGCAACCCCATGAATCACAGCACGCCAGGCCTCCCTGTCCATCACCAACTCCTAGGGTTTACTCAGACTCACATCCATCGAATCGGTGATGCCATCCAGCCATCTCACCCTCTGTTGTCCCCTTCTCCTCCTGCCCCCAATCGCTCCCAGCATCAGAGTCTTTTCCAATGAGTCAACTCTTTGCATGAGGTGGCCAAAGTACTGGAATTTCAGCTTCAGCATCATTCCTTCCAAAGAAATCCCAGGGCTGATCTCCTCTAGAATGGACTGGTTGGATCTCCTTGCAGTCCAAGGGACTCTCAAGAGTCTTCTCCAATACCACTGTTCAAAAGTATCAATTCTTCGGCACTCAGCTTTCTTCACAGTCCAACTCTCACATCCATACATGACCACTGGAAAAACCATAGCCTTGACTAGACGGACCTTTATTGGTAAAGTAATGCCTCTGCTTTACAATATGCTATCTAAGTTGGTCATAACTTTCCTTCCAAGGAGTAAGCATCTTTTAATTTCATAGCTGCAGTCCCCCTCTGCAGTGATTTTGGAGCCCCCCAAAACAAAGTCTGACACTGTTTCCACTGTTTCCCCATCTATTTCCCATGAAGTGATGGGACCAGATTCCGTGATCTTTGTTTTCTAAATGTTGAGCTTTAAGCCAACTTTTTCACTCTCCTCTTTCACTTTCATCAAGAGGCACTTTATTTCCTCTTCACTTTCTGCCATCTCCCCTTCTTGGACCACAATTTGAATCCTATAATTTGGGGGTTCCTATTAAATTCTTATGATCCAATGAATCACTCTACCAAAAATATTTAGATTTCCATTTATTTGGGATAAAATAATGATGATGTGATTTCTGTTGAAGAAATATGAAAAAATGGAGATGAAAAGCAAGTAAAGGAAACAGGCAGGATATCAAATCTTGGGAGAGGTGCTTATCAAAAATAGCTGAAGAAACTGAAAACAAACAGGGGCTCATTTTCAGCTTTAGCTCTCTGAACTCCCCTTATGTATAGAAGGATTATATAATTTATTGTCAAAACAGAGACACCTTTCTGAGAAAGATGAAGTGCTGTTAATAATATGCCTGGATGGTGGTATAAATCTAACTTTTCTGGGGAAACAGAAATGCATGACCACTCTACCCACTTGGTTCCTTGCGGCATGAAATCCACCTGCCATGATCAACACCTTTATTTTCTCTAGCAGATTCCCTTAGAGGTTGATTAGTGTTCTTAGCCACACAGGCTCCCACAGGTGGATCACTTGCCTTTGTTTATGTTGTTCTTTTCCTGGCACACAGCCCAATGTGACTGGGGTGTGAAACTGGCCAGGGATGCTTCCTTTCAAGAGAAACTCTGACAGTCTCCTTTTACTTCGGCTTCTTATTTGCATCCTAGACTCTTTCAGAGCGATGTGTTGGTGCGGTAAATTGACCAAGGGAATAGCTTTTCCAGCCTTGGGCTAAGAACTGTCTCTGCGAACTTCTCTCCTTGCTGGTGTGTGTTCTCTGAATTTCCTCACCAGAAGTACAAGAGACTGTTGCGAGTTTAGAGGTAGAAGGCAGTAACCTAGTTTATTTTTCTACCATTGTTTTTGCTCCCTGGGTTCATGTAAGCCTTAGCAAAAGTAAACTGATGAGTTGATCTAGTTTATCAGGGTCCTGCATTGAGATTTGAGCTCAAATTTCCAACTAATAAGTTATTCCTTTTCTCGGTTTATAATACAATAGATAAATATAAGAGGAGTCTTTCCATTTTAGCTGTGTGACATTTTCCATTTTAGCTTTTTGGTGCTCATAGTTGATCTTCTAGGATATTCTTTTACCTGCCTAGAATATTTAGACAGTATCAGAAGTGTTTGGAGTTAGTCTGGATCTCTTTCTCCGATGTCTATAATGCTCCTGTTGGGACTATTCACAGATATTTGGAGACAAGGGTAGTTCTTTTTATTTACTTCCAGACATCAGCTTTTTCTGCTAGTCAGATACCTTTGGCTCTGCTTCTTTGCTGATAGATTGGACATCATTTCTAGCCTTTTGGGACGACTTTTTCTTTCCGTTTATTCCCTTTGTCCTCTCCCTAAAGCACAACATTGATTTTGCTTTGTGTTCTTTTTTACTTTATTTTTCCTTTTAAAAATGTAAAATATGTTTCTATAAGGATGTGTAAACAAATACATACCTTTTAAAAAGTCATAATAAAAATATAATGTGTAGCCACCACTCAAATCAAAAATAGAATTTCACAGACGTGTTAAAAATTCTCTGTATGCCCATTCCCAGTTCTGTCCCCATTCTGGCAACATTCTGACTTTCCTGTTAATCATTCTCTTGCTTTTTAAACTTTTTTTTATTTTAAAGTCAATTTTGTATTATGTGTCTATAAGCAATATATTACTTAATTTTACCTTTTCTGAACTTTTCTGTAAATGAAAACTAGCTCTCTGGAATTTTGGAAATAATTAACTAATTTCAGCGGAAAAGTTCAACTATAATTTTAAGTAATGATATCTGAAATGATTAAAGCATAAATTATATCTGTTTAGTCATATTAATATTGATTAAGAAACTAGATTTGCTAAACAATTACATAAAATTTGAGGATTAACATTATTAAAAGTATGGCTTTGTTTTGCAAAATTATTAATAGTTTCCTTTGATGCATTTAAATCTTGGCTAATAAGTAACTAACTGCTTTTGAAAAGCAAGGAGGAGGAAAGGCAGAAATTCTGAATGCTACACCTTTAAGGGCCATCACTTAGCAAAATAATTCAGGATTGGAGTTAAAGTATACCTAAGAGTATAAGGCAATAAAAAATAAGGTTGTTTTTTTTTAATCCAGACATTTCATCCTCTGCTGCCTTCTCCTTTTGCCTTCAGTCTTCCCCAGCATCAAGGAGAGTCAATTCTTTGCATCAGATGGCCAAAGTATAGGAGCTTCAGCTTCAGCATCAGTCCCTCCGATGAATATTTAGGTTGATTTCCTTTAGGATTGGCTGGTTTGATTAACTGGCTTTCCAAGGGACTTTCAAGAGTCTTCTCCAACACCACAGTTTGAAAGCATCATTTCGTCAGTGCTCAGCTTCTTTGTGGTCCAGTTCTCACATCCGTACATGATGACTACTGGAAAAACCATAGCTTTGACTATATGGACCTTTGTTAGCAAAGTTATGTCTATGCTTTTTAAGACTCTGTCTAGGTTTGTCATAGCTTTCCTTCCAAGAAGCAAGAGTCTTTTAATTTCATGGCTGCAGTCACCATCCACAGTGATTTTGGAGCCCAAGAAAATAAAATCTATCACTGTTTTCATTTTTTCCCCTTCTGTTTTCCATGAAGTGATGGGACCAGATGCCATGATCTCAGTTCTTTGAATGTTGAATTTTAAGCCAGGTTTTACACTTTTCTCTTTCACCTTCATCAAGAGGTTCTTTAGTTCCTCTTTGCTTTCTGCCATTAAGGTGGTATCATTTTCATATCTGAGGTTGTTGTTATTTCTCCCGACAGTCTTGATTCCAGCTTGTGATTTATCCTGCTCAGAATTTTGCATGATGTACTCTGCATATAAGTTAAATAAATAAGGTGACAATATACAGCCTCGATGTATTCCTTTCCCAATTTTGAACCAGTCCATTGTTCCCTGTCTTGTTCTAATTTTTGCTTCTTGACCAACATACAAGTTTTCCAAGAGACACGTTAGATGGTCTGTTATTCCCATCTCTTTAAGAGTTTTTCAGTTTGTTGTGATCCACACAGTCAAAGGCTTTAGCGTAGTCGATGAAGCAGGTTGGTGTTTTTCTAGAATTCCCTTGCTGTCTCTATGATCCAACGAATGTTGGCAATTTGATCTCTGGTTCATCTGCCTTCTCTCTACCCAGCTGGTACCTCTGAAAGTTCTCAGTTCACGTACTACTGAAGCCTAGCTTGAAAGATTTTGAGCATAACCTTGTGAGCATGCAAAATGAATGCAGTTGTCCAGTAGTTTGGACATTCTTTGGCCTTTCCCTTCTTTGGGATTGAAATGAAAACTGACATTTTTCTATCCTGTGTAAACTGCTGGGATTTCCAAATTTGTTGGCATATTGAGTGCTGCGCTTTAACAACATCATCTTTTAGGATATGAAATAGCTCAGCTGGAGTTCCATCACCTTCCCTAGCTTTGTTTGTAGTAATGCTTCCAGAGGTTCACTTGACTTCACACTCCTTGGTGTCTGGCTCTGGGTGAGTGACCACACCATCATGGTTATCCCAGTCATTAAAAATTTTTTTTATAGTTCTGTGTATTCTTGCCACCTCTTCTTAATCTCTTCAGCTTCTGTTAGGTCCCCCTGTATCTGTCCTTTACTGTGCCCATCTTTGCATGTAATGTTCCACTAAAGAGATCTCTGCTGCTGCTAAGTTGCTTCAGTCATGTCCCCCGTCCCTGAGATTCTCCAGGCAAGAACACTGGAGTGGGTTGCCATTTCCTTCTCCAATGCAGGAAAGTTAAAAGTGAAAGTGAAGTTGCTCAGTCATGTCCAACTCTTAGCGATCCAATGGACTGTAGCCTACCAGGCTCCTCCGTCTATGGGATTTTCCAGGCAAGAGTACTGGAGTGGAGTGCCATTGCCTTCTCCAAAGAGATCTCTAGTCTTTCCTATTCTATTGTTTTCCTCTGTTTCTTTGCATTTTTCACTTAACAAGTCCTTCTTATTTCTCCTTGCTGTTCTCTGGAACTCTGTATTCAGTTAGGTATATCTTTTTCTTTCTCCCTTGCTTTTTACTTCCCTTCTTTCTTCAACTATTTGTAAAGCTGCTTCAGATAACCACTTTGTCTTCTTGCATTTCTTTTTCTTGGGGATGGTTTTGGTCACTGCCTCCTGTACAGTGTGACAAAAGTGAAGTCACTCAGTTGTGTCTGACTCTTCACAACCCCATGGACTTTATCCTACCAGGCTCCTCTGTCCATGGAATTTTACAGGCAAGAGTACTGGAGTGGGTTGCTATTTCCTTCTCCAGGGGATCTTCCAGACAAGAGTACTGGAGTGAGTTGCTGTTTCCTTCTCCAGGGGATCTTCCCTATGTTGGGATTGAACCCAGGTCTCCCGCACTGCAGACAGATGCTTTACCCTCTGAGCCACCAGGGAAGTCTGTCCATAGTTCTTCAGGCACTCTGTCTACAGGATCTAATCGAGTGAATCTATTCATCACCTCGACTGTATAATCATAAAAGATTTGATTTAGGTCATATCTGAATGGCCTAGTGGTTTTCCCAACTTTCTTCAATTAAGCCTGAATTTTGTAATAAGGAGCTGATGATCTGAGCCACAGTCAGCTCTAGGTCTTGTTTTTGCTGACTGTGTATATAGGTTCTCCATCTTTGTCTGCACAGAATACAATCAGTCTGATTTTGGTGTTGACCGTTTGGGATGTCCATGTGTAGGGTCATTTCTTGTGTTGTTGGAAAAGGGTCTTTTCTTTGACCAATGTGTTCTTTTGACAAAACTGTTAACCCTTGCCCTGCTTCATTTTGTACTCCAAGGTCAAGCTTGCCTGTTACTCCAGGTATCTCTTGACTTCCTGCTTTTGCATTCCAATCCCCTGTGATAAAACGATGTCTTTTTTTGAGGGGAGGGGGGGTGCTGTTTCTAGAAGGTCTTGTAGATCTTTATTAGAACTGGTCAACTTCAGCTTATTCAGCATCAGGGGCTGAAGCATAGACTTGGATTACTGTGATGTTGAAAGACATGCATAATAATGTGTTGAATGACGTATAACATTATAATAATAATGTATGTCTTTCAGTAAATCTCTTTTCATCTTTCCTATTCTGCTGAATTCTATTTTAAGAGGTCTTTCACATACTCTCCTCTTCTTTGAAATAGTTATATTACTGTTCTGAGGAAATCACCTACTTGGGTCCCTATTAAGTAGCTGAGATCCATTTTTCTTGGATCATGAATAGTCAGTGAACAAACAGTTGATGGCTATAGTGTATTGTTGTTAGAAAAGGAATCAAAAGAAGGAGACTCCATAGTATATGAAAATTCATTTTTAAGTATTATCTTTTTGGGAAATAATCCTTTTTCTTTTTATGTTTTATGATAAATATGATAAACTTGCCCATCAGTGTCTTAAAATAAGGTGAAACACAGCTGAACATCTGAAACATAGAACATCACAAACAGCAAGCTACAGTCCATGGGGTTGCAAAGAGTCGGACCCAACTGAGCAGAACACAAGCAAGCAATGTTATACATGTACATCTATTTTTGCCTTATCAAGAAGCACAGGCAACTTTACTTTTCTCATAGAGAAATTCTTTCTTGTTTTGCTTTCACCTCACAGTACTTAGCCAATCTTATAGTAAGAACCATTTCTACTTAAGGATGGGAATATGTAAGAAGGACAAAGTAATTAATGGGGCAGCTTTCAAAGTAAATGTTTTATCCATACTATGATTAATCATCTACCCTTGCTTTAAATTCCATCAGTATTCTGGAGTCTTCCAAGTATAAGTCTCCTGTTTAAATATCTCTTTAAAGCTGCATCTGCAAATCATTAAGAAGCATCTCCACTTGGATGTTGTGTTGGTCAGGGTCCTATTAGGAGACAGAAAATACACCACAATTTAAATGAGAGAATATTTAATATAAAAAACTGACTGTGGCCTACCAGGCTTCTCTCTGTCCATGGAAATTTCCATACAAGAATACTGGAGTGGGTTGCCATTTCTTCCTCCAGGGGATCTTCCCAACCCAGGTAATGAACCCATGTCTCTGGCATGTCTTGCATTGGCAGGTGGATTCTTTACCCCTAAACCACCTGAGAAGACATATGTATAACATATTGGCTTAAAAAATAAGTTGGCAATGAAAACACTTGCAATAAAATAGTCTGAAATTATGTATATGTAATTTACATAGATAGCCTTCTTTGGTGTCTCAGCAGTAAAGACTCCACCTGCACTGCAAGAGACACAAGTCCAACCACTGCATTGGCAAAATCCCCTAGAGAAGGAAATGCAGTATTCTTGCCTGGGAAATTCTGTGGACCAAGGAGCCTGATGAGCTAAAGTCCATGGGGTCACAAAAGAATCAGACACGATTTGGCAGCTAGGCAGTTTATCCAGTTCAGTTCAGTTCAGTCGCTCAGTCGTGTCTGACTGTTTGCAACCACATGGACTGCAGCACACCAGACTTTTCCTGTCCATCACCAATTCTCGGAGCCTACTCAAACTCATGTCCATTGAGTCAGTGATGCCATCCAACCATCTCATCCTCTGTTGTCCCNAGGAGGCAACAGTTAGAACTGGACATGGAACAACAGACTGGTTTCAAACAGGAAAGGAGTGCATTAAGGCTGTATACTGTCACCCTGCTTATTTAACTTCTATGCAGAGTACATCAGGAGAAATGCTGGGCTGGAAGAAGCACAAGCTGAAATCAAGATTGCCAGGAGAAATATCAATAACCTCAGATATGCAAATGACACCACCCTTATGGCAGAAAGTGAAGAAGAATTAAAATGCCTCTTGATGAAAGTCAAAGAGGAGAGTGAAAAAGTTGGCTTAAAGCTCAACATTCAGAAAACAAAGATCATGGCATTTGGTCTCATCACCTCATGGGAAATAGATGGAGAAACAGTGGAAACAGTGTCAGACTTTATTTTGGGGGGCTCCAAAATCACTGCAGATGGTGATTGCAGCCGTGAAATTAAAAGATGCTTACTCCTTGGAAGGAAAGTTATGACCAACCTAGATAGCATATTGAAAAGCAGAGACATTACTTTGCCGACTAAGGTCCGTCTAGTCAAGGCTATGGTTTTCCCAGTGGTCATGTATGGATGTGAGAGTTGGACTGTGAAGAAGGCTGAGTGCTGAAGAATTGATGCTTTTGAACTGAGGTGTTAGAGAAGACACTTGAGAGTCCCTTGGACTGCAAGGAGATCCAACCAGTCCATTCTGAAGATCAGCCCTGGGATTTCTTTGGAAGGAATGATGCTAAAGCTGAAACTCCAGTACTCTGGCCACCTCATGCGAAGAGTTGACTCATTGGAAAAGACTGATGCTGGGAGGGATTGAGGGCAGGAGGAAAAGGGACAACAGAGGATGAGATGGCTGGATGGCATCACCTACTCGATGGATGTGAGCTGGGAGTTGGTGATGAACAGGGAGGCCTGGCGTGCTGCGATTCATGGGGTCGCAAAGAGCTGGACACGACTGAGCGACTGAACTGAACTGAACTGAAGAATCCCTTGCAGGAATTTAATCCTATGTATTCCCAAAGAGAAATGGTTCAGTATTCATCAATTCAGTGTTCTCTGTGACTTTATAAAATTAGTAACAACTGACTGTAAATTCAATATACATCTAGAAACACAGTCTTAAGAAAAATAGAAAACAACAAAGCATAACTAAAGACACTGAGTAAAGTAGAGTAAAAAAACTGGCAACAACCTAAGCGTAATTTATACTGTAGCACACAGTTTCTCCCCTCCCTCGGGGGGAGGGAAGGACACAAAATTGTAAATATATATTTAATATATATAAGGAAAAGACAGGAAGGGAACACAAGATAAAGATTAAATACTTGCATACATATGCTTGTCTTTCAAACAGCTTCGATATTATATTGACACTACAAATACTGAACTTCTCAAAACAAAATCAAGTTATTCATATTAGATGGTAACTTAAGAAGATACAAGAACAGATACTCCAAGATATGGGGGAGGTAATACTGCTTGCTAGAGGGAGAAGGACAAAGAAAGTGAATTCCAAAGGCATGACAAGCCACTCTACAGGGGTTTGCCTGACACCCTTCCTAGTTTCCAAGACCAAGTAGGAAAACTCTTCACTGTTCAAGAGAAGACAGCAAAGACACAAGGCTCGGGGTCAGCTCTTCCCTCAGACGGCCCTGTGCTACTGGATGATGAAGATGTCAGTAAGGCCCAGAGTGTTTCCCTTTCACATCATTAGATTTATTTTTAAACAAGCTCTTCTTAGAGGTTTAATTTCTTTCTGAAACACAGTGAAGTACAAACCTAGAGGTAAAGGACGCCTCTGTCGTTAACAACAGAGCAGTGCTTCTTGTTAAAAATGCAGATTCTGACTCAGAAGGGCTGGAGCGGGGCCTAAAATTCTGCATTAACAAGCTCCCAGGAGGTGATGCTGCTGATGCTGGTGTACATTTTGAGTCACAGAACATATGTATTAAACTGGCAATCTGTTGGTTTAGACATGATTTGTTTGGCCGGTATAGTGTTTAGGAAAGCAGAGGATCTGACAAACCAGGGTCTGCATTCCAACAAGGTAGAAATGAGCAGGGGCTGAGTAGCAGGGTAGACAGTCTCGTCTGCTGGATTCTCCTCTCCCCCAGCTCCTTTTCCCACCTATTTGTCTTAAATCTGGTTTTATTCACTCTTACACCTGCCTAACTCCTTTAACCCATATGATTAACCTTATCAATTGCTTCTACTTCAGTACACCAAAATCAGTAACACTATGCTAAAATATACATCAAGTTTGTTCCCTCATTAAGGGATTCACAGGAAGACCGAGCTGTAGTACTGAGAAGTGAAGTTTGGAGAGACAGAATATAGAAGACAGTAAAGAATTACAAAGAGAAAAATAGAAGAGTAACAAAAATCTCCAGGTTACTAGAAGTAATGATACATTTCTTACCATGAAAATGAAAATCAGGGTGCCACTTAAATTGGGAAATTAGTTGTCTCTTATAAAGTCTAGTTCTTAAAATACTTATGATGTGAAGAAAACAAGAAATAAAAGAATAAAACACAAGTAAAACAACAGTTCTCGCTAAAGTTAAATTTACATCAATTTGACTATCGACCACCTTACATATAGCTATATGTATAATGCTCATGGTGCTTAAAAAGTACTTTCACTTACATTCTTGCATTCTCATTAAAGTCTTCCAATAGCCCATTTCACAAATTTAAAAATTCATGGCAGACCCAAGGTGACTTAGGTAGTTAAGGGGCAGAGATAGGAACCAGAGGTCTTCTGACCCTAATCCACTACTCTCTCCACCAAAAAGAAACAACTTGAAACACGGCATCCTTGGAAAATTTCTGTATCAACGCGTCTAAATCCATCCCTTATTTTTCAAGAGATCAACATACAGGATCTTGTAGATCTATAAGATCTTGAGTTTGTGCTTTATGGATTTTACCCATAAATGAAAGACTGGTCAAACCACTAGATGAACTCATTTCAACTCAGTCCTACTGTGGTACTTGTATATCTGCAATGGATTTGAGCATAAGCTTTTGCTCATGGGTGCTACAAAGTCCAGCCCTCTGTATACCTGGTAACACAGCTCAGCAAGTTGAGGGGATTCCTTCACTGCCAGTGGGCCTGTTCTCCCTTCAGTTCCCTTCTCCAAGATGTTCAAGATGGCGTGAAGGCAGGTCCGAGGACAACCTAATACTCCTGCATGAAACCAGAAGAAAATTCAGCTTCTCTTTTCAAATTTTGGCATTAAAAACCTTAGAATACATTTATAAAACTTAAAGTTTTGTACACATACACTCTACTGTAAAGATCACTTCAAATACTGATACAGAAAATTTATTAAATACTAATTTTCCAAGGCTTAATTTGTCCAGACTTCATCTAAATCCCCCCAAAAATCAACCTGTCACATAATTTTTCACACATTATTTCTGTCAGTGAATTATTCCACGAGTTTAAAATTCAATACATAACCATTTAGCGACAAATATGAAAGATTAAAAAATGGCTATGTGTCTTGTGGCGATACCTGGGTCTTGCAGGTTTGTGGTACTGACAGGTTTCTTTAATTCAAAGCCCAGCAGGTAGAGAGCAAGATTGGGTGGATTGCGTTCCAGAGAGGTAATGA
This sequence comes from Neotragus pygmaeus, assembly GCA_006410875.1. Lineage (NCBI taxonomy): Eukaryota > Metazoa > Chordata > Mammalia > Artiodactyla > Bovidae > Neotragus > Neotragus pygmaeus. The sequence continues at coordinate 164,435 of SJYV01045374.1, read as the reverse complement.
GAAGATTCAAGATGTGGATTCTTGTTTCATGACGAATTCCAGCTAATTTCTTTTCAAGTTCTGAGCCTAAATGTGAAATAATAAAGCAATAAAAAGTTACCATGGGTCAAACTGAAAAACATAAAACTTGTATCTCAAACCTCAGATGTTTTCTTTAGCTTTAGTTTACTTGATTAGCTATTACATTAAGTTCAGATTTAAGAGGTTTCCCAAACTCTTATTTACAAGCAAATTCTAGCAAATTCTCAAAATTCCCTTATGTCACCACTAGACATTCAACAGTTTTATTTACATAAAATAAAAAATACACGTTAATCTAAGACATACCCTCTTCTAGACGTACAAATTCTTCTGTATCTTCACTATCCAAACACTCTACAAAACCAGCCATCAGCTTCTGACTTACACTCTGAAATCATATAAAGATTTTAAAATGACAATTTATTAAAAGGTTCTAAGTATTAGAGAAACTATAATAAATATGATATGATTATAAATGCTTGGCTATAAAGACAAAAGGCAAATCTGCTCCAAGCAAAGTATTAGGTTTTAGCCACATTTTTAATTAATATAAAACTCAATTCCTTAACTGAGTGTCATTTAGCTTGCTATAGAAATAACTAAAGAGGACTTCACTGGTAGAGCAGTGGATAAGAATCTGTCTGCCAATGCCGGGCACACAGGTTCGGTTGCTGGCCCGGGAAGATCCCACATGCCATGGAGCAACTGAGCCTGTGTGCCACAGCTACTGAGCCCACACTCTAAGGCCCATGAGTGGCAACTACTAGAGCCTGCACACCACAGCTCCTGAGCCCACATGCTGCAACTCCTGAAGCCTGTGCACCCAGAGCCAGTGCTCCACAACAAGAGAAGCCACTGCAATGAGAAGCCTGTGCATCACAATGAAGAGTATCCCCTACTTTCCCCAACTAGAGAAAGCCCACACAAAGCAGAGAAAACCCAGCAAAGCCAAAAATAAAAACAAATGATTTAAAAAACAAAAACTTTTAAAGTTTACTGCCATTAAAACTTGCTTCATTAATTTTCTTTCCCAAAGAATCAAACTAGTTTTTAAAAACAATAACATTAAATTGCTATTTCATAACCTCTTCATTATATACTCTATGCTATTGATCTTAACTAAAATATAAAATAAAATTCTCATTTTTCCTCTTTAGAAATGTATTACTTACACCAGTTTTATATTTCTGGGCTGAGAGATTAGATACTACTTTATCTCCTTTAAGAACTCTATGTATGTGTGTGTGTGTACGCTGAGTCATGTCCAACTCTTTGCAATCTCAAGACTATAGCCCTCCATGCTTCTCTGTCCATGGGATTCTCCCCAGGGATTAAACTCGTGTCTCCTGCTTGGCAGGCATATTCTTTACCACTGAGCCACCTGGGAAGCCCTTAAGAACTCTAGCAGGATACTAAAACTGGTAATAGTTCAAACTCGAACACCAATGAACTGAAAATCTGCATCCAAAATCTTCTAATTAATTATGTGGCTTCATGAACTTCATCCAAAAACCAGACTAGACATCTAAAATTTACTATAAATAGTGGTTCTCAACCTGGGTGGTACTGCCACTCTAAAAGGCCCTTAGAATTATATGAGAGCATTTTGAGTCTTCAGGACCAGGTACTGCTACTCAAAGACAGTGGCAGGCGACCAGGGATGCTGAAAGTCCTGCAGTTTGAGAGAGAGAGAGACACTAAAATGAAGATATATCCCACCCAAAATGCCAGAAGAATCCCTGTTTCAAAATACCAAAACCCAATAATATGCTTCAATCAGTGCAGTGATTTCCAGCATAAGATACACAAGGGGAGGAATGTCTATAAAGAAAAAGAAAAATAACAGATTCTCCAATTATAGCTATTCAGTGAATAGAAAGAGAACTAGACTGAAAGAGGAAAACATCTACAACACTCTGCTGCTGCTGCTCTGTGCGGGGTCGCACAGAGTCGGACAGACTGAAGCGACTTAGCAGCAGCAAAACACTCTACAGTGTATCAAATGAAATGACACAACTGTGGGTCACCAAAAAGCCACAGAGGCTTCCCTGGTAGCTCAGTGGTAATGAATCTGCCTGCCAGTGCAGGAGACACAGGTTCTACCCCTGTGTAGTGGGAGATCCCCTGGAGAAAGAAAAGGCAACTCACTCCAATATTCTTGTCTGGGAAATCCTATGTACAGAGGAGTCAGGCATGCTACAGTCCACAGGGTCACAAAGACTTGGACATGAGTTAGCAACTAAACAACAACAGCAAAGAACAACAACAAAACCACAGAAGCAGACAACTCACAGCAGTGAAATCAAACTCGCAGACACTCACTCAGCACAGAGGCCACTGAGGAGGAGTGAAAGAAAGGATGCAAAAAACAAACAGAAGGTGCACTTACAAACCTATCAGCCCTTTAACGTGTTTGTGGAAGTGCATTAAATGGTCTCATTAGGCCATACAGTTACACACTATAATAAAAGAGTATAATCACACAGTACAGTATACATATTAAGAGTATCCCTGGGAATGGTATCATCGCCAAACACAAATCACAGCCCAGTACATGGGTAGGCTTTCATCCATCATATACAAATATACTTACTCTCAGAGTCTTCCCACATACAAGAATAAGATGTATTCTGGATGTACCAAAAAAATAATAATAAAAGCAATAAAAAAATCAGTTACCTGGTCATGTGTGAAATCTCCAACCAATTTTATTTGAATATTGGAATTGCAAGAGATACAGCAGAGGATCTTGGCACTTTCAAAAGCCAATTCTGGATTAGTATTGCCATGATACAGGTATCTTTAAAACAAGAAAACATTTGAGGAACAATGTGATGAAATTTTTGCTTCTTACTATATACATACCCAATAAAGAACATTCACAACCAGGGCTCTCCTACCCATACTGCACTTTTGGTAAGTGAGACAAAGGTTTCCCCCTCTATCAATAACTAGATGTAACCTGTTATGGGGGCTTCACCAGTGGCACAGTGGTAAAGAATCTGCCTGCAGTGCAGGAGACACAGGAGACCTGGGTTCAATCCCGGGGTTGGGAAGAACCCCTGGAGGAGGGCATGCAGCCCACTCCAGTATTCTTGCCTGGAGAATCCCATGGACAGAGGAGCCTCGCGGGCTACAGTTCAGAGTCACAAAGAGTCAGACACGACTCAAGTGACTGAGCAACACTGTTATCGGTTGAATCGTGTTTCCCAAAAATTCACATGTGGATAGCCAAACCCAAAATGATCTTATTTGGAAACAGAGTCTTTGAATATATAATTAACCAAGTAAAGATGAGACCATTGGGGAGAGCCCTAATTCAACGACTGATAGCCTTATAAAAAAGGGGGAAATAGACACAGCCACACACGCACGGAGAATGCCATGATGTAAAGCTGAAGGCAGAGACTGGGATAACATGCCCACCAGAACACTGCCTGGCCAGCAAATGACCAGAGGCTCAAACACACACAATGAAAAGTTTGCTCCCCAGCCCTATACTCCCCAAACATCCAACTTCCCTACAGGAGACAATATTAAGATGTCATTTTGTACTTTGAAATATTTAGGGCACAAAATAAATTAGAAGAAAAAAGAAATTACAAGGTTCAGAGTCATTAAAATCAGAAACACAAAAGAAGACAATAATAAATGAGACCAAAAAAATGTTTAAGTGATGCCTTACGGATCTGCTCAGATTTGGACATCAAAGTTAGAATGCCATCTGATTCACGTCGTCATTTCTCTTCCTACACACGGAACTCACCTGGCGATGTTCACCACATTATCCGCCTTCTTGGTTCTGGGATTGATTCCCTGCAATAGCTGTTCTAAAGGAGAGACGATCAGAGCCAGCTGACTCTCTCTTAGCAGATCCATGAAGAGGTTTTCCTTCTGCAGAGTAAGATTGAGAAGTGCAAGGCAATGCTGCACTGCTTTCTCCAGGTGCTTCTTCCCTACAGAGCAAATTCAAAGTTAGAGAGTTCTACATGAATCTTAGAAACTCAGAATCAATTCTCAGGAAAACAAGAAAAAGGGTAAGTTCCAGATTCAAAAAGTCCTCAGGTTTTCAAACCTGTAGCGGTAACTTCACAGAACTGCTCACTCAGACAAGTCACTGTAACTTTTGTGACTCAGATTAGTTTAATGCAATGGCTTCTCAGTAATTTTTCCTGTATTCTTTCCTTAATTATTTAGAGCAGAGTTCTCAGATGGGAGTGAGTCTGGCCCCAGAGGACATCGGGCAATATCTGGAGACTTTTGATTGTCACAGCAAGAGATGTAGTATAGTGGGTAGAGGTCTGCAACACACAGGACAGCCTCCACATTAAAGAATTATTCTGCCAAAAACGCCAGTGGTGCTGAGGCTGAGAAGCTGATTTAGAATAACACATAACCACCATGGAAAATCTGGACAATAAAGAGGCAGAAAATATAAACAAGGCCTACATATAGTGCCACCTTTCAACTTAAAACTCATGGGCTCTGGAGTCAAATCACCTAAGCTCAAATCTTAGCCTTAACCCTGGAGAAAGATGTGAAACCCCTTCATGCATCAATTTCCTTCTTCATTAAATGGAAATAATATCATCTACCACACAGGCCTTTAGTACAGGTTAAATATATTAATACATGTAATGAGCTTTTAAAATTGCCAAGTGAGCACTTAATAAATAAATAACTTATAGTAATAGTAAATGAAATTTATTGAACACCATATACCACGCACTAAATAGTAAGTGCTTTTATAAATACAATGGAGAAAACAAAACAAAAAGTACTTTAAATTTGGAGATGTTACAGTTGTAAGAGAGAACTATGACTACCTACGAAAGACCCTGCAATAAGAAAGTTATAATGAGAGTCTCTGTATTTCAGTCTGCTCTCACTTTTAATTTACTTTCATGGTATGACTCACTAAAACAACACTGTAGATACAGAGAAAATCTTATGGTGAAAAGAAGTTCAGAGGTCATCTACTTCAAAGCTTCAATTTACACACGACAAAAACAGCAAAACTACTTTCAAGCTATGAAAACATTCAGGCACATACCAGGGAAAGGAGCATAGGTGTCAAGCTGTTTAACACCTTCCTCCAGTAAACTAAGGGCAAGCTCCAACATCGGTGACTCATTCAGAAGGTGATACATCAGGCTAAATCCTGGTGGCTTATAGGCTATTATTTCTTCTCCTAAATAGAACATAACATAGTCCAAGAGATGGTGAATTAGTATGTTTGCCACACCCTTTTTATGAAACATGAGATTTGTAAATTAAATAGTATCTAAACAAATGAAGCAAGCTTCAATTTAGAGACAGTAACACAAACTATATACAATGGTTATTTCCAAAAGGGCTGATCTGCACATAGTAATTGGTTCACATGGTACACTGATATGTAACTCATTAATCTGTAAGCAATGTCCTTACTCTTACATTCAGTGAAGTTTTACTTTATTTTCTCTTGCTTAGAACAATCAAAATGACTAAAACAATGTAACAAAACAAATAAAATTATAATTTAGTTTATAACCAGAAGTAATTTACATCTTATGTATAGTAATTTATAAATTATAAACAGGTTTATAAACAGCTGACAGACACTTTGTTTGAAAGTGACAGAATTAAATTACCTTGTAGTTCCACAAACTGATCCACAAAATCTTCAAGTTGAGGTTCATAATCTCTGAGCAATTTATAAAACACCTCCAAAACAACCTCAGCAACTTCCCACTACAGAGAGACACAAATATTTCAGTAACAATAACAGTTCAAGGTGATAGACTGGGTAAGTTTTTCATGTCTCTCACTTTCCTCCAAAAATGTGTGAAGCCCCTTTTCTACTTTGTTTATTCGAAGCAATACAGAAAGCCCAATTCATTCTGCTTTGTTTTGCTAAAGGACAGTGGACTGGCTAGTTTTTCAAGGTAAAACAGGTATAAAATAATTAGTAAAAGAAACATTTCTAAAAAAGAAACATTTCTACAGCAGATATTTGAGCTTTGTTAACAAATCTAAAGCACCCAATATCTATCCATACAAGATTTCATTCATAAATAAAAATTTATAAATAAATTTAGTTCATAAATCTAGTTCAATTTATAATGAAACCCATCACATTTGAACACTTCTCCAAAAGCATCAAACATTCAGTTTCTCTAAGGATCTCAGCTGGACAAGATCTGAGAAAACATCTCATCAACTCTTAATTTGCAGGTGAAGCAAGTGAAGCTCAGAGCACTGAATGATTTCCCGAGACCATAAAGCTTGGCAGCCAACGTGCTGGAGGCCCAGCCCCACACTTCTAATTCCCAGAGCAGTGTTCATGGGTCTAGCCAAAGTTAAGAATCACTGGTAGGCTTCCTCCAAATGACCTCATCTTCACCTCTTTGTTTAAAATGTTTTTAAAAGCTATGTAACACCAAGGAAAAATATTTATGCCAAAGGGAAAATATACTGTACAGACATAACTGTATAGACAGTAAAATTAAACTGTTTAAAAATATCTACTACATAAAATTTTAATAAGGCTGAATCTAGTGACTGTAGACGGTGGTTTTTAAAATTATTACTTTAGTCATTATTTCCACTGAATATAATTTTATTTTACCAAAGTTGATTTTTAAAACTAGGACTATGACAATCTTAATTTTAAATTATTTTGTTTAATTATTCATTTTTCTCTATTTTCTAAATTTTTCAAAATCATTTATTTAAATAAAAAAATGTTTATCACCACATGATAATGGACTTTAAGATTACTAAATATATATGCTGCCTCAAACACTGTTTATATTTATTTATCTTAAACCAAAGCACTGTTTTTGTGACAAGCTAGTGTTCTAAAATACAACAATATAAATTAAACCTAAAAAAGACTTTCTAATGAAATAAATTCACAAAATTGAGGGAAATTTTCTTAGGGCATTATGTTAGGAAATCATTGGAAGCTGGAAGAGCAGCAGTGCTGGAAATATAAAAATGCATGGGTGAAAAATAATAAGCACAGAAAAAGAGTAGCTGACTAAAGCTCTAAACCCTTAGGTCATACTGACCTTTTTAAGAAAAAGCAAGTAAGATATTTAAAAGAAATGCCAAAAAGTACCAGAACATTTTGTTGAAGAGACTGCAATTGTTAGCATCCATTATCCATCTGAAATGACTTTTATTAATAAGCCATGACTGCTATTAATGCTTTCATCCAATAAGGTAATACTAAGCCTTTAGTAAAACATATACCTCTGTTGGTACTGATTTTTATAAGCAACACTTAGAGAGCAACTGACAAAAAATAAACTTCAGCTATCTGGGACTAAATATTAGAAACAAACTATGTCCAATAATATGGCAATGAAATATAAGCTATGTGAGTGAGACACAAGTAATGATTATGCAGTTATTAAAAAGACTCTTCTCAAAGAATCTTTAATAGCATGAAAAAAATCCTCATAATACTATGTTTGGTGGCCAAAAAGGGATATAAGCTAATGTCACTAATTACCTCAATTTAAGTAGATATGCAAAGGAAAAAGAATAAAAGCTGTTATCCCTTCCTTTGGTAACAAGACTACAGGTGATGTAATTTCTTCACATATTTTTCTGTACTTTCCTAATTTCCCAAAGTAGCATGAACTAAATTATTTTATAATCATTAATACAGCAAATAAACCCAACAGGTTCAAAAATGGCAAACTATAAAAATAAACTAGAAATGTCCCTATAAGGTATTCTGTCTGCGAGGGTATTCTGTGAACCAATAAACAGTATTATAGACTAAAGTGAATTATGTCAGAACCTGAAAGGGTCTCTTACATAGCTTAGTGGTTATGAGCTTGGATCTGGAATCAGAGTCCTAGGTTCAAATCCTGGTCCTGGACCTTAGGCAAGCTCCTTAACTTTGCTAAGCCTCCATCTGTAAAATGGGAATATTAATAGTACCTGCCTCACAGTAATATTATAATTACATAAGATGACATATACAAAAGCTCAGTTGTGAGTGTACTACAACCAGAGCAAATATGAGCATAAACGTCAGTGTTCCCTCGGCCTCTCTCCAAGGCTTATGTATCTCATGAACCACAAAATGCCTTCCCACTAAGCCAAAACTCCACAACCCAGAAGTGCTACTTACTAACCAATATTAATTGGTGTCCAAGTTAAAACTTATTTCAATCCCTAACCTAAATCATCCCAATAAAGGATAGTGTGTTTCCAACTGCGAAAGGTATATCATTTTTGGTTCAATTTTGGTCAAAATTTGTTCAATTAAGGATTTAATGACTATGACTTCATATCAGTTAAATTGGTGGTGACAGTTGGTGGTTCAGTAAAGTCATGTCCTACTCTTGCGACCCCGTGGACTGTAGCCCACCAGGCTCCTCTGTCCATGGGATTCTCCAGGCAAGAATACTGGAGTGGGTTGCCATTTCCTTCTCCAGGAGATCTCCCCAACCCAAGAACCAAACGTGGGTCTCCTGCACTGTAGGCAGATTCTTTACTGGCTGAGCTATCAGGGATGCAAACTTTTCTTTTTGGTATAACCAGACTCAAATCTGAAAATTAAATGAGGAAACTGGGAAAAAGNTGTCAGAACCTGAAAGGGTCTCTTACATAGCTTAGTGGTTATGAGCTTGGATCTGGAATCAGAGTCCTAGGTTCAAATCCTGGTCCTGGACCTTAGGCAAGCTCCTTAACTTTGCTAAGCCTCCATCTGTAAAATGGGAATATTAATAGTACCTGCCTCACAGTAATATTATAATTACATAAGATGACATATACAAAAGCTCAGTTGTGAGTGTACTACAACCAGAGCAAATATGAGCATAAACGTCAGTGTTCCCTCGGCCTCTCTCCAAGGCTTATATATCTCATGAACCACAAAATGCCTTCCCACTAAGCCAAAACTCCACAACCCAGAAGTGCTACTTACTAACCAATATTAATTGGTGTCCAAGTTAAAACTTATTTCAATCCCTAACCTAAATCATCCCAATAAAGGATAGTGTGTTTCCAACTGCGAAAGGTATATCATTTTTGGTTCAATTTTGGTCAAAATTTGTTCAATTAAGGATTTAATGACTATGACTTCATATCAGTTAAATTGGTGGTGACAGTTGGTGGTTCAGTAAAGTCATGTCCTACTCTTGCGACCCCGTGGACTGTAGCCCACCAGGCTCCTCTGTCCATGGGATTCTCCAGGCAAGAATACTGGAGTGGGTTGCCATTTCCTTCTCCAGGAGATCTCCCCAACCCAAGAACCAAACGTGGGTCTCCTGCACTGTAGGCAGATTCTTTACTGGCTGAGCTATCAGGGATGCAAACTTTTCTTTTTGGTATAACCAGACTCAAATCTGAAAATTAAATGAGGAAACTGGGAAAAAGTTGACAGAAAAACTAAGAACAGAAATTTAGAAAACAAGGACTTCTGAGGATAAGCAAAAGAAATCAAACATAAGTGACAAAGGTACATATCCTGCTTTGAGCACCAGATGTGTCCTTGAAAATGCATATTAACCCTCATTTCTTAAACTGTACTGTATTTTATAAAGCAAATAGGAACACTCTCCCCTCTTTGAGACCATGATCAAAGCATCATCGTACATAAAGCCAGTGTGCTTCTCTGTTATAAATCAATTAAATTACTGATCACTACTCTGGTTTTAATGCTTGAATGTATTTTTTAATACATTTAAACCAAGCAGACCATGGATATGTCAGTTTAAGACTATAAATTTTACTTTCAAAAGCTGAAATGAATTTATAGCATCTCATACTTCTAATAAAAGAAAAAGAAGCAATAAAATAAATAAGGAAACAAAAGTTTTTCTCTGAACATAACCTTTTCAGCTGCTCTCCGGTAAGCCCTTGTACGGAATCGGAGAAACACGGAATCTCGCAGGAACTGCAAATAAGGGTCAAAACCGGGGGGCCGCAGCCCAGCACCCAAATTAGAAGGAAAGGAGCTCTCCACCAGGATACTAATTAACTGGCAAAAGGCACGAGTCAAAGGGTATTCTTCACACCGGGATTCTATTTCATTTAGTTCCACCTTCCAAAGAAAAATGAAGGAAATTCAGTAACATAAAACCACTAACTTTAAAGTGCAAACCACTTTTCACACTTTAACTCATTATTACTGGTATAATATCATACTCAAAGATTCACAAAGACATTACAATTTTTTTATTTAGAGGTAAAGATACAAAAGTTAAAAACAGATATCTTAAATGTTTCTTTTAAAAAAAAGAGGAAGGGGGCTTAGAGAGAAAAAAGGAAACAAGTAAATTCGCACTTCACAGCTGACCCAAGTAGCCAAATTAAATTGAGTTCAAACCAAACTTTCAGTCTTGATGGCTGCCACTAACATACTTTTCCAGCTCTGAAACCAAAAGTGTTTTGATCTCTTTCATAAAGTTTCATCTGCATTTCAACACAGAAAACCCTCAAATGAAAACACATCAAATTTGAAAACTACAGAAACATAATACGGTAAGAATATATTTTTCTTAGTCTTTTAATCATGTGAATGCATGACTACAGAATTTAAACTAAAAGGAAACTTTTACCTCAATACCAATAGCTTGCCTCTGGCTTGGAACCCGAACGGTCTGCAGTATCTTAAAATAAGAAGAATGTGATGTTAGGAGCATTCCTCATTGATCACTGAAAATCAGTGGCTTTCAATAATATAATAGTCACATATATCACCCACATCTGTACTTCTTACAGTGTCAATCAGAAATAACAACTGAGAACTCTCCGATGAAGTTTCATGAGCAACTGTGTCCATATTCAGGGAGAACTTCCAGTTACCTGGGCTTCAGAAAACTGGTAATTTCTTCAGTGCACACAAGATGTGTTTTCAACAAATTTATTCTCAGATATTTCAGGAATAAACCTTAAAAGGATTTGTGGGATGAAATCTCACCAATGTTCAAGACACTAGTCTTTTTTACAACCAGCCCTACTGTTGGCATCAAAAAACAAAGAAGTAAATTTGTCAAGAACAGGTCTCTTATGTGAACAGAAGTTTTGGGTTAAGAAGTTCTGTCCTGACCTTGCTGGAGGCATAAACAGTCTGGTATATAATAATTATACTCACTGTCAATGCTTTATCTTTTGCAAATTACACTATTAGGTGTAATCCTCTTTAAGGAAAAAAAAAGCCTTATCTAAGATAATCACGCATATCTCAGGAATAAAGAAGCACTAAGCACTTGGGACTGACAGAATGTGGTCCACTGGAGAAGGGAATGGCAAACCACTTGAGAAGCCCATGAACAGTATGAAAAGGCAAAAATATAGGACACTGAAAGATGAATTCTCCAGGTCACCAGGTGCCCAATATGCTCCAGGACATCAGTGGAGAACTCCAGAAAGAATGAAGAGACGGAGCCAAAGCAACACCACCACCCAGTTGTGGATGTGACTCGTGAAGCAAGGTCTGATGCTGTAAAGAGCAATATTGCATAGCAACCTGGAATGTTAGGTCCATGAATCAAGGCAAATGGTCAAACAGGAGATGGCAAGAGTGAACGTCGACACTTTAGGAATAATCAGTGAACTAAGATGGACTGGAATGGGTGAATTTAACTCAGATGACATTATACCTACTGCTGTGGGCAAGAATCCCTTAGGAAAAAAGGAGTAGCCATCACAGTCAACAACAGAATTCAAAATGCAGTCCTTGGACACAATCTCAAAAAAGACAGAATGATCTGTTTGTTTCTAAGGCAAACCATTCACTATCACAGTAATCCATGTCTATGCCCGGACCAGTAATGCTGAAGAAGATGAAGTTGAACGGTTCTATGAAGACCTGCAAGGTTTTCTAGAACAACACCCAAAAAAGACGTCCTTTTAATTATAGGGGACTGGAATGCAAAAGTAGGAAACACCTGGAGTAACAGGCAAATTTGATCTTGGAGTATAGAATGAAGCAGGGCAAAGGTTAATAGAGTTTTGCCAGGAGAATGCACTGGTCATAGCAAACACCCTCTTCCAACAACACAAGAGAAGACNGATGCTTTTGAACTGTGGTTTTGGAGAAGACTCTTGAGAGTCCCTTGGACTGCAAGGAGATCCAACCAGTCCATTCCAGAAGAGATCAGCCCTTGGATTTCTTTGGAAGGAATGATGCTGAAGCTGAAACTCCAGTGCTTTGGCCATCTCATGTGAAGAGTTGACTCACTAGAAAAAACTGCTGTGAGAGATTGGGGGCAGGAGGAGAAGGGGACAACAGAGGCTGAGATGGCTGGATGGCATCACTGACTCAATGGACATGGATTTGAGCAAACTCCAGGAGATGGTGATGGACAAGGAGGCTTGGCATGCTGCGATTCATGGGGTCACAAAGAGACGGACATGACTGTGTGAATAACTGAACTGAAAGGCAATCAACCCTGAATATTCTTTGGAAGGACTGATGCTGAAACTGAAGCTCCAATACTTGTTGAGAAGAGCTGACTCATTGGAAAAGACCCTGATTCTGGGGAAAATCAAAGGCAGGAGAAGGGGGCAGCAGAGGATGAGATGGTTGTATGGCATCATCGACTCAATGGACATGAGTTTGAGCAAACACTGGGAGATAGTGAATGATAGCGAAGCCTGGCATGTGCACTTCATGGGGTTGCAAAGAGTCAGACATGACTTCAGAACTGAATAACAACAAAAGCAATATTAAGATCCCTCCCACACAGGGAACTATATTTAATATCCTATGGTAAACCATTATGGAAAATAATATAAAAAATAATGCATATATATGTATAACTGAGTCATTCTGCTATATAGCAAAGATTGGTACAACATATTAAGTCAAGTATACTTCAATAAAAAAATAGATTCTTTCCCATAATGCTTTATGGGGACCATATAATTTATGAAATATGTTACTACCTTACTGCCTTGCAATATCAATATCAACTTTGGGTCTTGGGATTCCCTCATTTTTGGAAAGATGCCATAAATTATAAGAAGATTAGAAATTTTGGAAATGAACATGTAAATAAAATAAAGGAAAACTCAACTATCATCTAAAAACAAANCATATAATTTATGAAATATGTTACTACCTTACTGCCTTGCAATATCAATATCAACTTTGGGTCTTGGGATTCCCTCATTTTTGGAAAGATGCCATAAATTATAAGAAGATTAGAAATTTTGGAAATGAACATGTAAATAAAATAAAGGAAAACTCAACTATCATCTAAAAACAAAAATGATCCAGTAGTTTTTAATATATCAGTAACTGTTCTCACTAAAGTCCATTTAATTTAAGAACTGATATAATTCTTCCAACCACAGACAAACAAATTAATGCTACAGAGATTTTTTCTACTAAAATAGAATGGAGTAAGCTCTGTACATGAGTAAAAACACTCTAGAACTCTCTACCAGGATTTCATTTACCTAAAGATTTCAGTCTTTTTCTAAAAGCTAAATTATTTGAATGCCCTTGTATTTGTCTATAGACTTTCCTGTTTTTTTTTTTTTTCTTCAGCTGAAGTCAATGATTGTCTATATTATTGACTAAGATGACTGTGAAGATTGCTGTATATAAACCTTGTATACTGTGCTTTAGATCAGTTTGAGGGATTTTTGAAGGATATTTTTGATTATAAACAATTACGGGTTTAAGTATGGAGACATAGGATTAATTTTCCTACCACTGATTCCCTGCAGGTTGGCCTTCTAGTTAAGTAATGAGTTTCCTTGAAGTTCCATGCAGACTGGTTTTGAGTCAGTGCTTAAGATGATTAGTCCTAATCAGCTGCAAATTTGGACACTGACCTTCTATCTTCATCCGTACCATCATGGCAGGAAGGTGCTGGAGTTATCCTCAACAGTGAATACTTAAGATGAAAGGATATGATTGGAACCAAGGCTCTGTTAACTAACATTGCTGTTGTACCTTGGCCCCTGTTCAAACCAGGAAAGGGGGCTGCTGCTGCTGCTGCTAAGTCGCTTCAGTTATGTCCGACTCTGTGTGACCCCATAGACGGCGGCCCACCAGGCTCCCCCGTCCCTGGGGTTCTCCAGGCAAGAATACTGGAGTGGGGTGCCATTGCCTTCTCTGAAGAAAGGGGGCATGCTTCCTTAATTATGCAGCATTGAGCCCTAGAGGCCCAAAGTTTGGGTCCCTCTTTTATCATCTGAAATACAAATATGATAGATTTCTATGCACAACCCAAGCATGTCTGGTATATGGGACCATTGGCTATTTGCACCAAATTGTGTGATAACCATGGCTTGTGTGGGTGCATGCTAAGTCGCTTCAGTTCATGTCCGACTCTTTGTGATGCCACTGACTGTAGCCTGTCAGGCTCCTCTGTCCATGGGATTCTCCAGGCAAGAATACTGGAGAGGGTTGCCATTCCCTTTTCCAAGATGGAATAGTATACATACATATATTTTATACATTTACAAATCTTACTTTTTAAATTTTAAAGAGGCAAAATTCTCCCATTGCTTCCTCTATCTTTTCCAGCAGAGTTAGAAGGTTAAGGAAGACATAAGCCTAAAACCCTAAACCTCAGTTTTTCAGCCTCTAGCACTTTTCTGCTTGTTATATTATTGAAGTCTAGGCATTGTGTATATGTCATGTTGCTATAGTCTGTTGGCTTCAAGCAGCAATAACAACAGTAGAAAGTTTGAATATCATTTTCCAAGCACTTGTGACAAGCAGTTCAAAGTGTTATCTTCTTTAATTCTCATAATGTGAAGTGAAGTGAAGTTGCTCAGTTGTGTCCGACTCTTTGCGACCCTGTGGACTGTAGCCCACCAGGCTCCTCTGTCCATGGGATTCTCCAGGCAAGAATACTGGAGTGGGTTGCCATTTCCTTCTCCAGGGGATCTTCCCAACCCAGGGATCGAACCCAGGTCTCCTGCATTGCAGGCAGATGCTTTAACCTCTGAGCCCTCCAAAAAATTATTTACTATTTTATAAGTGAATAAATAGATGCTTAGAGAGGGTGAGGAACTTGTTTGCAAATCCATAGCAAAAAGATGACTGATCTTTGAATCAATCCCAAATCTATCTGATTCCAGCTTTCAGGCTCTAAAACTTAATTCTCTACCACCTTTCACCTCTGGGAGCGAGGTGGAGACCCAGATCTGCCACATCACCTCAGTCTTTATTCATGTCTCTTCATCCACAATATTAATATTAATATTTCCTATAAAGAAGCCTGTATTTTATTTTTCTTTAGATATTTGAGGCATTGACTGTGTAGTTGCTGTTTTTTCTTAGAAATGTTATTTTGTGATACTTCCTCCATAAAACATTTATCCTCAGTAATTTATTTACAAGTTCATTTACAAAAGGACAATTCCTAAAGGCATTAATTTAGCATACTGACACCTTCCTGATATGACTGATTATCTGATTTCAAAGTTCACTGTAATTTGAAGCATCAAACAAGGGACAGCAGAGCGCGTTGATGGAGGCTAGGTGTGCCATATGTCCACCTTCTATCCTACTTAAATTATCATTTTATTTTAGTTTTTATATATTGTCCTGACAAGTGAAGGAGTTGACAGAAAAATAACAAAATCTGATATGCAGACTTAAGATTTGGATAAATAATTCCACTAACCTCAGGAGATTGTCAGGTGAAACTGTGTAGTAGTATTTTATGCTGGTTGATGCTTATGTGATGCTGTTGAGCCATTCCATTCCACATATATTCTCTCTTAAAAATGGCAATAACATTTAAAAAATATATTTGGAATGCTTTAATTACAAGTTAGATTGTATAGTAAACATTTTTATGTTTATGAGGTTAAACCTAAATTAGAAAATCCATCATTCAGAAAAACACTGTTTTTCAGAGAATGTCCACTTTTATGATGGAGTACATCAAAGCCCATCAACACCTGAATCTACCATGGATTTACTTCCAAAATGATGATACTTTGGAGTTATTTGGTGGATATAATGAAAGTCTTCTCTCCTCAGCTAGTTTGCCTGCATGTTTCACTCTTCCTTATGGTGGGAGTATAAGGGATTTGGAGTCAGTTCAGATGAGAATGAACCTTAGTTCTGTGACCTTGGGCAGGATTTACACCTCCTATTATAAGAATTTATTTTTAAATTCTGGTGGCTCAGATGGTAAAGCATCTGCCTTCAATGCAGGAGACCCGAGTTTGATCCCTGGGTTGGGAAGATGCCCTGGAGAAGGAAATGGCAACCCACTCCAGNGGATTTACACCTCCTATTATAAGAATTTATTTTTAAATTCTGGTGGCTCAGATGGTAAAGCATCTGCCTTCAATGCAGGAGACCCGAGTTTGATCCCTGGGTTGGGAAGATGCCCTGGAGAAGGAAATGGCAACCCACTCCAGAACTCTTGCCTGGAAAATTCCGTGGACAGAGGGGCCTAGTAGGCTACAGTCCATGGGGTTGAAAAGAGTTGGACACGACTGAGCGACTTCACTTTCACATTATAAGAATGCGATAGCTACGGATTTTTTTTTTCCCCCTGAACATCTTTTCTCTTCCTTAACTTTCTCTGGTCACTGAACTCTTCTTTCTATGGGGACCTCCTTTGTGTGGTTTGGTTGAGGCTGATTACACCCTCTCACTACATGATGTGCATGTGACCCACCCTGGCCAGGGTGCCCTGTTCAAATCATTGGTTCAGGTAGAGTGATGTGATCCAAGCCAAAAACCCAGACTTCCTTGGAACGTTTTTCCCCAGAATTGTCAGGAAAAAGGCACTCTTTCTCCCCTCTGGGATTGCGAGCTCTAAGGCTGATGTCAGCCTGGCACGTTGGTGGTCATCCTTGACATACCTGGCGAGAGTCTGTCTCAGAATAGGGCCAACACAGAGGGAAACAAGACCGAGCAAAGAAGATGAAGCCAGCAATATGATAACCTTTGAACTTGTGGCCTCAGCCAGGCCTGAAGGCAGCGCTGTAGATTTTCCAGTTGTTTGAGCCAACTAAATTCCTTTGCTTAAAATAGTTTGAATTGGATTCCTGGCAGTTTTACCCAAAGAATCCTTATTCATAGACTCCTTTGGTTTTCCAATTTGTAAAACGGTAATGAGATTCAGTACATCGTAGAGTACAGTTTAAATAAAATGATGTGTGCCAGCTACACAGCACACATTACATCCTCAACAAATGAACTCTGGATTCGACAGCAGGCAAGCCCTCCGATTTCCTTCCCTAGGAAGAAATCTCTCTCTGCGGTTTCTCTCTGCCCGGCTCCCAGCTGACAGCCGTTGTTCTTGCCTTCTCCGGGATGGGTCACTTGACTGTGGGGCTGCCTGTTCCTGAGCCCAGGTGGTCAGAGAGGCTTGCCCAGCTCTTGGTGGGCAGATATTCTTCAAAGGGTGAAGAAGGAAAGGTCTCTCCCCTGAGGCGCGCTGGAACTGAGAGAGATCTCACCTAGAGAAGACAGCAGCTCTCACAGGAATGCCCGAGGAGACCACATTTAAGGCCCGGATGAGCTGATTTTGGTCCTCGTTCAGGAACATCTGGAGGAACAGCTGTGGGTGACAAGAACATGTTTATCTCTTTCAAAAAGAAAAGTAGTGAAAAGGCAGGGACTGCAGCTCGACCAAATAGAGATGTGCGCCCATCATCCAAACTTGGGGAGGAGAATAATGGAAGAAAAACACAGCTTGTTTTTAAATCAAATAGCTTAACGGGGAATGAGTTGAGGGGGCAGAAGAGAGAACCAAAGTCTTCAAGCCTTGATGCTTCCTATCTCCTGCTAATGGTAGTAGAAAGAATCTAGAAAATATATTGATATCTGACTTCAAAATTTTCTCCACTGGCAAAACCTAAATTTCTTCCTTATTATTGGAAGATTAACTCCCTTGGGATTTTATGGGGGAGCTAGTATTATTGATGACCTGAAAAAGTCCCTAAAATTTACTATACTTTCACAAGTCAGAATTTTCTTTCTTTCTTTCTTTTGGCAACATTAAAAAGACTACTATGACTTTTTCATGAACAAATTCAATAGTTTGGGCTTCAACCTTACAAATTTATGATCATGGCTTTTAAAAGAATTTTGTTTTCTAAAAAAGTGCCTGCCTCATATTTCCCAAAACTAGGAAAAATAAAATTTAAGCATTTATGATACTTGGAAAAGAGTAGGCTAGTTGCAGTTTTATGATCTAAACTCTGACTACAATAACCACTCTTTTTCTTTTTTTTCTTGTAGCCAAGTTACCGAGCGTTTTTCCTCTCTCCTTATAAGCAGATGAAGCTTCAAATAAATGACGAAGAATTAGAACCTGATATTAAACTAGTTTTGGAGGCATGTTAGATTGGTTATTATTACATACTTTCTAATTTTCCTTTGTGGGGAAATGATAACAAATCATATCTAGAATACTCATTTGTGGTAGTGCAATGGGGAAATTCAGGTTTATTTTTAAGAGGGAGAAAAAGCCTTGCAAAACATATGGGCTTAGCTTTATAGGAAACAGTTTCTAGACAAACATGGATGAATGATTTAACAGCAGCAGGGCACCCATTTATGTAAATACTGAACTGTGGGACTCAAAAAAACAAATTCAAAGAAAAACATTATTAATCAGCTTGAGATCCCCCCGCCTCCTCTCAACATTCTAAAAGAACAAACAGATCAACATTAAGGAATGCTTTCAACAAGAACAACAAGCAAAGCGTGACTTAGAGTTGCCCTTGAGTTGCCCTTGATAAACTTTTCAGAGTTAAAAAAAAAACTTTTCAGAATTATTTAGACTGTTTAGCTATTCTTCATTTTCATGCATCATACACATGGAAATAGTCAAACATCAAAATACCATAATGTCCTAATTGCTTTTCCTTTAAAATTTTGCCTAATCAACTCTGGTTGACCCATCAAATATGCTGCACCCTCTATATGATGAAACCCTGCTTTCATATATACCTGACTTTCATAGAAGAGTTTACATACCAGTGCTCAAACTGCCTTACTGAAAGTGTCTTTGTAGAAAGATACCATAGGGTATTAGCTAGAAATCTTATATTAACTAAATTTGCAAAGTGAAGTAGAGATTTAAAATGCTCTTCTGAGTAATCTAGATCTGAAACACTTTCAGGGTAATCACCTAAAATAATTAAGAAATGGACAGAGAGTAATTTTTGTTCCTTGATTTATCACTGTAATTTTCTTCATTGAATGCTTAGTTCAGCCAAAACTTGTGCAAAATTTCGGATAGTCCCATGACAGACTCTAGACACCTGTTAGATAAATGTTCAGTCACTCACATCTTACCAAGCAGAAGACAGGGCCCCTGGCTCAGTTCCTCTCTGGTTAATCATTTTCATACTCATGTTCTTTAAATCAGGGGTCTCCAACCTCTGGGATCTAATGCCTGATGGCTTGAAGTGGAGCTGATGTAATAAAAATTAAAAAGCACACAATAAATGTAATGTGCTTGAATCATCCCCAAACCATCACCATTCCTGTCTGTGAAAAAATTCTTTTATGAAACAGGTCCCTGGTGCCAAAAAGCTTGGGGATCACTGCTTTAGATGATTTCTGCTTACACTTGAAGTTCATTGAAGGGTTGGGATGGGGACAATTTTTAGATATAATAGTAAAACTGTCTGCACATTCCTAAACAGTTATTGACCATGAGGTTAATGCATTTAGATTCTTGGATGGCCGATGTTAATCTGTACTTGGATTTGAATGTCTCTTTATATATATCTTTGTTAGGGTTAAATATTGTGTTTAAATGTAATTGTCAGTGCTGAAGATGCTCCTTATTGTATTTTTTTTTTTTTGCAGTGACTGTTCTTTATTTTTATTTTTTAAAATTTTTTATTTTTTATATTTTATTTTACTTTACAATACTCTATTGGCTTTGCCATACATTGACATGAATCCACCACAGGTGTACACGAGCTCCCAATTCTGAATCCCCCTACCACCTCCCACCTCCCACCCCACAACATCTCTCTGGATCATCCCCGTGCACCAGCCCCAAGCATCCTGCATCCTGCATCCTTATTGTATTATAGATAAATGGATATAATCACACATAAAATGGTCAATAAGCTGTAAATGGGGGTAAATACTTTCTCAAACACATTAAATGGTGCATTTATAAAAATCTAACCCATGTTGAAAGATATTTCTCAATAGAAATAGGTACATAATAATTACATAAAATAATTTCTCAATAAGTCCATCACTTTTAGTGTCTAGATTAGAGAGGTAACTAATAGATCTAATTTCTAGATTGAAGACTTGTATAACTTAATATTACTAAAAACTGATACTCTTAAATGTGTGTGTGTGTGTGTGTATTGGTGGACTCAGCTTTAGAAAAAATAAGCATTATAGTAGGCTTACTTTTCATACTGTTCATGGGGTTCTCNACGACTGGGTATTATTTTTGCTTTGGCTCCATCCCTTCATTCTTTCTGGAGTTATCTCTCCACTGACCTCCAGTAGCATATTGGGCACCTACTGACCTGGGGAGTTTCTCTTTCAGTATCCTATCATTTTGCCTTTTCATACTGTTCATGGGGTTCTCAAGGCAAGAATACTGAAGTGGTTTGCCATTCCCTTCTCCAGCGGACCACATTCTGTCAGACCTCTCCACCGTGACCCGCCCTTCTTGGGTTGCCCTGTGGGCGTGGCTTAGTTTCATTGAGTTAGATAAGGCTGTGGTCCTAGTGTGATTAGATTGACTAGTTTTCTGTGAGTATGGTTTCAGTGTGTCTGCCCTCTGATGCCCTCTTGCAACACCTACCATCTTACTTGGGTTTCTCTTACTTTGGGCGTGAGGTGTCTCTTCCCGGCTGCTGCAGCAAAGCGCAGCCGCTGCTCCTTACCTTGGACGAGGGGTATCTCCTCACTGCCGCCATTCCTGACCTTCAACGTGGGAGAGCTCCCCTAGGCCCTCCTGCGCCCATGCAGCCACTGCTCCTTGGACGTGGAATTGCTTCTCCCGGCCGCCACCCCAGGCCTCAAGTACGAGGTAGCTCCTCTCGGCCACTGCCCCTGACCTCGGACTCGGGTAGCTCCTCTCAGCCGTTCCTGCGCTGTCACCCTGCTTATTTAACTTATATGTAGAGTGCAGCATGAGAAATGCTGGACTGGAAGAAACACAAGCTGCAATCAAGATTGCTAGGAGGAATATCAATAACCTCAGCTATGCAGATGACACCACCCTTATGGCAGAAAGTGAAGAGGAACTCAAAACCCTCTTGATGAAAGTGAAAGTGGAGAGTGAAAAAGTTGGCTTAAACCTCAACATTCAGAAAACAAAGATCATGCGATCCGGTCCCATCACTTCATGGGAAATAGATGCAGAAACAGTGGAAACAGTGTCAGACTTTATTTTGGGGGGCTCCAAAATCACTGCAGATGGTGACTGCAGCCATGAAATTAAAAGGCGCTTAGTCCTTGGAAGAAAAGTTATGACCAACCTAGATAGCTTATTCAAAAGCAGAGACATTACTTTGCCGACTAAGATCCATCTAGTCAAGGCTATGGTTTTTCCAGTAGTCATGTATGGATGTGAGAGTTGGACTGTGAAGAAGGCTGAGTGCCGAAGAATTGATGCCTTTGAACTGTGGTGTTGGAGAAAACTCTTCAGAGTCCCTTGGACTGCAA